>SMSQ01023262.1:0-12794 GCA_019453375.1 Ctenoplectra terminalis
AGGACCAAGGTACCATTGGAAATAAATTTATTGTTCAAATTGTACTGATACCATTGGAAATAAATTTATTGTTCAAATTGTACTGGTACCATGGGAAATGAATTTAAGTGTTCAATATAAATCACAATTCGTCCGAACGATTGTAACTAGAAATGTACCAAATTTGTATCGAATATGCGTAATTTGCTTTATTTATACAATACACGGTAACTCCAGTTCACAAAAATCTAAAAGATTGTATAGTATAAATATTTGGACCAAGGTACCATTGGAAATAAATTTTGGTCGCACCACGAAAAGGTCGAGAAACGTTGATCCAAACTATCTAATCAATTATCAAATATTATCCATCTCGTTTAGGAATACAGTTCGATAAAGAAGGGTACAAAATTTCATGGACCTCTCAACACGTGTCGAACGAATACGAGGAACGATCGATGTGCTTCGTCGATCAGTATGGCAATTACACGCTCGATATCGTGAACGAAGAAGGGAAACATGTTAAGGTGAGCTCTTTTATTAACACCTGCAGCGACTTTTCACACGGTTTCGAACAGTTTTTAATCGAGTCGAACAATCGGAATTGTCCGCTGGAAAATTACTCACCTTGAGCGCTGCGTACCTACGCAAGATTACGCAATTACCAAGTACCTTGAAGATCTCGAATCGTGGTTACATTAGTTGGAAAAATGTACACGATACTGCAAACAATTTTTTCCTTTTTTTTTCATCTTCGTTTGAGCGGAAAGAAGTTAGTATTAATTAACTATAATTGCATTTAGCTGGACGGATTTTTAACCGAGGATGAAAACATGGCGGACTCGATTGGTGTTCAAATTGCTTATTCAGCGTTCAAAAAGGCGACGAAACAAAAGGAGCAAACAAAATTACCCGGTCTGCAATATGTTTCCAACGACGAACTTTTTTTCTTATCCTTCGCGAATGTAAGTTACTTTACGTATCATAACATCTTTTTCTTTTTTTCTTTTTTTTTTTTTTTTTTTTTTTCGTTAAATGCTTTCAAATATTAACATAAAAAATTTGTTGTTATTATAAGAATATTTTGAAAGTTAACAATCAGTTAACAGGCAATTTCCAGTCTCCATCATCGAGTGATAATTGTATCTTTAAACAAATATCGGATAAATGTTCTCCGACTAATTATCACAATTCTATTTCATAGTCCTGGTGTTCTTCGGCAAGGCCAGAATACGAAGCAGACGCGATCAACAGCGACGAGCACAGTCCTGCTAAGTATCGCATCATAGGTTCGCTTTCCAATATGGCCGCCTTTTCCAAAACCTTCAAATGCCCGCGAGACAGTACCATGAATCGACGACACAAATGCACTTTGTGGAATTAGTTGTGTAAAGCATACATGTTAACGAACTCTGTACAAAGTATTTTTTGACGAGAATAAGATGTTTATTAATTCATATTGCGCAAAATAGCTCTAGTTTTTTATTGTTTGTAATCAATAAAACGAACGTTGTTTTTATTTAGAATTATTTAAATCCTTTCTCGATGAGAGAATCTTAAATTTTTGTTTATAAAATTGCACGTTTAAGCGTGCTTTTTCTTTCCCATTTTGGGTTTCAATTCATTAATTGAGTATTCTTCAAAATTCATAATTTGCAAAAAATTTCAAATTCATATTCTTCACAATTAATTGCAAATTTTCAGTCTTGCTATATTTTTTTTTTTGTACCGATCTAATTATTTTTAAACGATGAAATATATTTAACAATCTTAGTTTCTTATTATTCAAAATTTTGGACTCTTCTAAGATATTTCTAATTGTTAAACGCATTGCGATCGATAGCTTCATAATAATTAATAGTGGAATAATTTTAGTCTCCAATGATTCAAAATTTCTGTGTCCTTTTTTAAATCTTTTTTATTGTGAAACACACTGTGGTTTGTTCGTTTGAATTAGGCTTGAATTTTATATAATTTTCGTTTGCTTTCGTTCAAAATTTCTTTCTTCTAAAATTTTAATAATTATTAAACGCATTGCGATCCATAGCTTCATAATAATTAATAGTGGAATAATTTTCATCTCCTATGATTCAAAATTTCTGTCTTCTTTTTTAAATCTTCCTTATTGTGAAACACACTGTGGTTTGTTCGTTTGAATTAGGCTTGAATTTTAGATAATTTTCGTTTGCTTTCGTTCAAAATTTCTTTCTTCTAAAATTTCAATAATTATTAAACGCATTGCGATCCGTAGGTTCGGTTTCGATTTTAATTTTCCTTCTCTATCGTTCAAAATTTCTGACCTTCCCAAAATGTTTCTAATTCTCTTTGATAAATATCCGCGATATTTTTCCCGTTCCATCAATTCTTCTGACTTCAATTGCTCGGACGTAAAATAATTCTGAAGCTCGCATTGAAATATTTCGACAGCGCTTTATTCAATGTCATACGGGAGGAAATCAAGTATTTTTAAAACAAAATACTCATTACAAAAGGTATAAAATCGGGGGAGGTGATTTGTACATCGATCTAGCACATAGACAATCGTACAGTACAACGTAACCGTTAAGTACACAATAATTATATAACATCAACGCCTATCAACATAAAATATAAAACTTCACGCTTTCATCAGAGATCATGTTCCCTCCACGCTTCCTCTATTCCTCACGATTTTGTGCGACTATCTGTACCGTCTGCGCGATCATCTCGATACAGTTCCTACGTTTAACGATAAAACTCTATGTAGCATGGCTAGTATCACAATTCTGACAAACTGTCTGCCGAACGAAGTACAATAATCGCGGCGTTTTGAAACGTGTTCAACGTGTGAAACAGAAACGCTTCCTCTTAAATCTACCTCTAACAAGTTATATCGATTTTATACATGAAACTTAAACGCTACATAGAAACTGTCTATGTACAACAGAAGCATGAAGATAAATGATACACGATTAAAAAGTTAGAGCTTATCCGCTACGTTATTCTAACGTACAAAGCGTGAAACAACGAACTGTATATGAAAACGTGGCCAATATACGAGTACTACACTTTTCCTACATTATCCACTATAAATTACAAATGTCGCTAAGTACACGGTCAATGGTACAATACATCTAATTAGTAGCTGCACGATGAAGGTCTTCGATAATATAAATCTACAACTAAACTTAACTTTGTACAAAAACCAAAAGATATTATATCTCTTCCTAAAATCAATTGTAAGTTCGTCTAAAGTTAACAGAATTTCCAATCGTACCAATCATAATTAGATAATCCGTGTAGACACTCATAAAATATTCAAAAGGGAGAACGAAGAAGAAAAAGAATGAAACTTGTAATCGAAGCTTCCAATACTTGCGTAAACTCTGTCTACGTCAATCCTGTCCCACTTCTTTCCCTTTTTCATACATTAATAGACACGCAAAAGGAGAATTAGCTTAGACAGCACTGTCCTATACAATACCAATATCGAATCAAATATTCCATCTATCTGTGTCCCACAAAATCCATCTCAACCTTTTCGATACAATCATTAATCGTTCAACACTTGCCAAACTCTCTCCAGAGCATCGACCTTGGTCTACAATATAGTCCACACTCTAGACTTTTAGTCACAGAGTTGAGTTTCGTTGCCGACTCTCACCGTATCAAAACAATTAACGAATCGTTAAAAGAAAAACTCATCGTTCCTCGATACACTATCGAGATACACACCTCGACCACCGATGCAAAGGACCTCAGTTCTTCGGTCGGAAGCGGGACATATAGAAGTCGCAATCGGTACAATAAATAGCAGGTTCGGTCACTTGTTTCTTTCTACACAGATGGCAAGGCGCGGTCCTCGCAGCGCCTCCAACCACGGGCTTCTGCAACGAAACCGCGGTCTGTGCCACCGTCGCGTTCCCCTTCGATGCTGTCACGAAGTGCATCTGCTTGCTCTGCTTCGACACCGGTGGATGCTGGTACGTGGGGTACTTCATGTTCGACTGGATCTGACCGTTCTGCAACGCATTCGGATACGTCTGGTTGGGTGCCAAAATGTTTTGCTGATCAGGCTTCTGAGGTGGCCTCTGATAATTATCGTGTCTCTGCTGATAATTCTGCATGTTCTGCTGCTGCTGATAGGAAGTCGGAGGATTGGGCGGTGGTTGATACTGTGGAAGTGGCTGATTCATTCTATTTTGCTGAGGAATCGTCTGGTAGGGGTAACCCTGATAGGAACTGTGGCTGTACTGATTCTGATAAGGACTGGGCGACTGGGTAGGCGGATAGGCGAATTGTTGCTGCGAGTGTTGTACAGTTATCGGGCTCGCGTTGTGATTCGTGATCCTCTGGTTCATGTTCGGCTGCTGTTGCTGGGACATCTGCTTGTTCATCTGATTATGCTGTTGCTCGAGCTGGTAATAAGTCTGATAGGTGTTCTTTTGGCACATTGCTTTCTGTTGCTGCACGTTGTTCTGAACGTACTGCCCGTGAATCTGCGTGGGGTACGGGCTGGCCGGTTTCTGGGTCTGAGACAGAGGAATCCCTTGGTTTCTTGGGTGAGACGTCTGAGCTTGAGGATACGCCGATTGCGATTGCAAGTATGGCATGTATCCGTTCTGGGAGTACCTTATCTGCTGCTGAAGCTGAGGAGAGTACGATGTCGGTGGTTTGGAAACGTTGGGCAGGCCCGTGTAGGTGTCTCTGACAACATCCTGGCCTTCGCTCGCATATGAACCACACAATTTCTTGTCCGACAAGGATCCAACTGACTCGTTCGAGTTTTGTCTTCCGAAGGTGGGTTTGATGGTGTCTGGGATGGGAATGGGGTTCACGCTTCTCAGCTGGTCCTGGTACGGAGTCGCAGGAACACTGTCTGCTTCGCTTTTCAATGGAAGGGTCTGCTGCTGGAATTTAGTGGTTGTACAGTTCTCCCGATTCATCTCTGCCTCTTGCAGGCTTCTGATCTCTCGAAGAACTTGGGCGGTCTCTGGTTTATTCATCGCCGAACGGAGCACTCTTTCGAGGATTGGATTGGGTATGTAAGAGTCCTTCTCGTCGTCCTCTGCAGTGGCCACCAGCACGACCTGATCACAGAACGACACGCTCTTCTTCTTGCCTATTCGTCGCTTCACTTTTCTCGGCGCGATGTCTTCTTCGCTGGGAAGGATCGTCGTGTTCTGGATGGTGTTTTGCATAGCAACTTCGCTGATGTCGTCCTCGGGATAGTCGATGGGCAAACCGTTCTCGTGTGGCAGTGTCAGGGACATCGACATGATCGCTTGGTTTAATCCACTTTGTTGCATTTGCATGTTATTGCTGGGTGCTGTTGTTGAGATGAAACTATTCTGACTCGAGCTCGACTCGAAACTCGAATTCATGATCGACTGATTCGAGGAATTGTCGGTTTTAGTAAAGTTCGCCAGATTTTCCGTGGAAAGCTTCATCGGTCTCGATTCCTCCGCGTGTTGAGCGTCCTGGGAATTATCCAACAGCGGAGAAGGAGAAACGCAATTCACGTTTTGCTTAACCGGAGCCTTCTGGTCGGACTCTGCTTTCGCGACGGGCTGCAGTTTGATCTGTTCGAACCTGGCCGCCATGTCTTTCACGGAGGAAACTACCCTTGGACAATCAGGCACGTCGCGACTGGCCTGATCGTAGTTTTGATTAAGACTGTTCATCATCAGATCACTCGTTCTTCTCGCGATGGTTGGCCCCGAAATCGTCGGACCAGATCTAATTTTCGGAATATCCTGATCAAGAGGACCCTGCTTCTTCATCCTCCTTTCCGCCTGTTTAGCCTGCAACTCGCGTAGCCACGTCTCTCCGGACAATTTTTCTTCCTCCTCCTGTTCTTCGGATCTCTTCTCCTCTCTTGGACCTTCGGAGACCAAGATCTGATCCCTTTTCAGCTGCAGTTGCGACAATAGACTGCTAATGTGTTGACTGTCCAGCTGCTGCTGGCGCTGTTGCATCGACACAGCAGCCTGTTGCTGCTGCTGCTGCTGCTGCTGATGTTGTTGATACTGCTGATACTGCTGCTGTTGATACTGCTGATACTGCTGCTGGCTCTCCTGAACGTGATTAGAGGTGTCATCGATAGGAGGTGGCGGGGGTGGAAAATCTTCGCTGGCTTGCCTCGAATGGGACACAGAGTGAATAGAAGGATAGGGTGGAGGAGGAAAGTCCTCGCTAGGTTGTCTCGAATGAGAAACGTTTCCATTCTCGGGATACGGAGGCAGAGAATCCACCTGGTTCTGCTGCTTCACAGGACTCTGTTCGTTGTGCACATCCGCTCGAGTAACAACGAAGGTAGGCTCATACAGGATCCCGTTAGCGTACTGCACCACGTCATCCTGGATCCTAGGTTTGCTGTTATAATTCGACGGACAGGACGTGGGTACGTTCGCAGCGTTCTGCTCCATGCTGTACGAAGGCAAGAACGGGAGCGAGTGAGACTCGGACGAGTAGTCCGTGTAGTTGGACGTCCTGTTAGCCCCTCCGGATGAATTCGTCGCGTTCACGTGATTCCAATAGGCTCCGTTCTGCTCCTGAGGCGGATTCGACACACACTGATTCTCGGACGACGGGTACACCGATTTCTCGGACTGCTGCTCGTTGTGCACTTCGGCCGAACACTTAGACTTGCTAAGCTGAGAAGTGGTCCTGAGCGGAGGAGGCGGCGGTACCTTCGCCACGTGTAACACTTTGCCGGCGCTGCCGTGGAAGCTCTTCCTCATCAGACGACTTCTCTCCAGATTAGGGTTGCTAGTACTGCCCGGGCTGCACGTGCTGTTCCCGGTGAACTCCAGGTGGCCCTCTGACAGGTAACCGCTCAGAGACTGGCACACCTCGTTGCCCTTCAAACCGACACTGGAATCGTCCACTGACTGCTTCGACAAGGTATTGGAGGCTCCCTCCACGCTGGCGTTCGCCTGTCCGTCCTGTCCTTCCCGCAGATCCGGCATGCTTCTGTTCTTCCTCTTGATCAGACCGCCCATCAAAAGTTTCCGGCGAATCTTGTGTTGCTTCTTGCCCTGTTTCTGCTCGCCATTCGTGTTTGACTGCGAGTTTCGCGCGTTGTTGGTAACCGTGTCGAGATTTTCCTTCGATTTTTCCACTTTGGCTCCCTTCGGCGAGGGCGAAGACCGAGAAGGAGCGATGGAGAAGTCTTTCGAGACGTTCTTGTTCCTTTCCTCGCTACGAGCCCGTTTCTTGTCCTTCTTATCGTCGTCGCACCGCTTCGTGCGACTGAACAGACCCGTCCTCTGCATAGGTCGATCGTATAATATGTATTCCTCGTCCTCGATCACGTTTACAGCTGTTGCCTTGCTGCGTAGAGTCTTCTTTTTAGGTAGTGTGGCGTAGATTTCGATGCTTTTCGTGGTAGGTTTGTCGGTAGGCGCGGTTGGAACGTTTACTAGCAGTTCTCGACTGTTTTGTCTGGAGTGGTTCCCTTTATCCCTGGAACTCTGTCGGGAATGCTGGCCAGACTTGCTGTTCTCTCGCGAGTGTCTGCCTTCTGGTGCACCTTCTGGAACAAAAAATATATTTCTTTTAAATATCGAACTTGTAAATCATAAGTTTCAAAGCTAATATAATTTTTAAACCATATACCAATATTTATTCCGTTTCGATCAAATTTTTAGATGACTCAGAATGATGTTACAAAAGCTATGAAATATTTTCTGGGGCTTTTAATAGTATCACAATTTTTGTTTTTATATTAACACTAGATTTACGGGGATTAATTGGACCATTTTACGGGCATATTGAACTGCGCTTTTTTTGTAACAACATTAGTTCATTTTATTTGAAATTAATAGCTTTTTATTCCCACAGATTTAATTAGTACGTTTCTTGGATTTAAATTTCATTTTGAGTGTACATTTTCTACACAGATAATTACTGCACTTTGGCATGAAATCAGGAATCCGTCAAATTGACGGGTTCCGTAAATCTAGTGTTAAATAATCTCAATCACCAAAAATGGATTATTAGAGACTCATTGTAAAACTGTAAAATAATATTGTTGCGACACTGTGGATGAACCCTTAAGATCGGACTGAACTTGGCGTCCGATCACGAGTAACGGTGTAAACAAGTCTTTAATCGAGCGGTGTCGCAAGGCCCACCGGAAGGGGTGCCAAGGAAAAGTGTTGACAAAGCGAGTATCGCCGGAACCATGAACGAGTGCGGACGCACCGTGGTTCTTGTCTTCCGGTATCAGAATTGTATAAGATAATCAAGTTTGTAAATCCATTGTAATATAGTTTTAGTGATTAATTTGTAAATAAAGATAAGATGAGTCCCCTGAGAAGGAGTCAAGGGAGACCAAGGCGCAACAATATTTACAGTTTTTTGAGGAGATTGGTATTTTTTAGAAATACAGTTCTCGAATAGTTACCTTCTTTCTCTCCGTTAGCTGTCGCCTGCTCCTGCAGCATTCTTCTGTGCAAACTCCTTGTTCTCATCACGCAAGTATTGTGCTTCATCCTCGCTATCGTGATCGTGTGAGGATTGTTGTACGGCGCATCCATGGCGGCTCTAGCTTTGCTGCTGGCCGCGCTGCACAAAGCAACCGCTGTGCTCAGATCGCCTGCATCCTCAGCCGCTCGAGATTTGTCCAACAATGCGTCGGTTTCCTTGCAGAGACGCTCGCAGTCGTCGCCTGAGGAAGCTTGGTAGCCTTCCGGGATCTGGGCAAGCTATGTTAAGTAAATCGATTTAACTCTAAGTTCCCTCTTGTGTGTATTTAGAAAAGATTCAACACGGTTTGCTCATAAATACTACTCTATTTTTCTGAACACTCGCAGTGGGTTATAAAAACAAAATTAAAAAGTTACAGGATTGTAATTAGGCAAGTTATCGCAGAGAAATGTATCGATAATGAAAGGAAATTTGAAAACAGAAAATTTTAAAAAGAAATCATTTATTGCAATTCGTAACGAAGAAAATGAGCATTTATAGTAAAATTTTTGGTTGCAATTATACTAGCATTGAATTTACATTTTTTTTTTAATTATACCAATATTGTTAGAGAGTAACATATGAAATATTTGCGTAAATACTTTCTTTTCTTTAAGTTTTATTTTTGCTTAAGTTTGCTGAAGTTTTATAGCTCAAATTTGAAACGATACTGCAAGTTTTCCAATATTTTCCACTGAATAAAATAGGGAACACAAATTTCACTAATGACGCTAAAAGTATTGCGTAAATTAAAATAAAGAACAGATTTCTAAACCAACAAACCACAAAACATACGTTCGCTGATTTGTTTTACATCTAGAAATCTTTGAATCTTTGAATTGAATTTATGTTTATTAAAATTAAAAGTGTACTTATTTCAACTGCCATGAAACATATTTCATATGTTATCATCTAATATTAATGTACATTTTCCTATTCGTAATTAACATTTTTAAAGCAATTCATATTTTTCTTAAGCATTAATTATTTATTTAAAATTGCTAAGAAACATATTTCATATGTTACCACCTAATATTAATGTACATTTTTCATTTCGTAATATTTTAAAATTAAATTAATATTTTTCTTAAACATTAATTATTTATTTAAAATTGCCAAGAAACATATTTCATATGTTACCACCTAATATCAATGTACATTTTTCTTTTGATAATTAATATTTTTAAAGTAATTAATATTTTTCCTAAACATTAATTATTTATTTAAAATTTCCATGAAACATATTTCATATGTTACCACCTAATATTAATCTACACTTTTCTTTTCGTAATTCATATTTTTTAATTACTTAGTATTTTCCTCAAACACTAATTATTTATTTAAAATTAATAAATATTTTTCTCAAACATTAACATTAGTATTTTAATATAAGAAAGTATAACACATACCTGCAGGTTATGCTTCAGACCCTGCTGAAGTGGAAGGCTGTCCGTCGAAGACAAAGAATACGAGTCGTATCCAGCGTCGTAATGGCCGCTGCTGCTACTCGATAATTCTCCAGACTTATTGGTCGGACTTTTCGGCACTCCTGAATTCCTCTGCATTTTATTCACGATATACAAATACGGATTATCCATCGTGGTCGATGAACTCGAGGAAGCACTGTTCCGATCGCCGGACCAATTTCCAGAATCTCGCCTTCGTGGCACGTTCAAGTGATCCGGAATACTGATGGCATCCTGTGGCGTCGAACCTGCACTCAGACTGCGTGTCAACTGCATTTGTTGCTTCTTCTGATGTTGCATTACGTTCTCGACAGCACGCCGACTGATGTACTTCGATTCCACCTCACCATCGACGGTGTCAACACCCTTCAACAGAAAATCAAAATCTTTACTTATTCTGTGTATTTATGTAACAGGTGGTAGAACGAATCTTTGATTAAATAAAAAAGGGTGTTTAACGAAGACAACCCGACAAGATTTTTAAAAATCTAGCTTCATGTTTTAGTAATCAAATATTTTACTATCCTTTTTTTTAATCTTCCTTTAAAGTTCTTTCGAAGATTCAATTTCGAACAATCTTGAATATCTTCATCTTTTGCATATATACTAGCATTACACAACTAGAGTAAATTTATAAACTATAATCTCAACTACTTAATACCATACAAATCGAAATAATTAGAACAGAAGAATAATATTTAACTGTCTTATCCAACTCGTCAATATTTCTTTATATACAATTTTATTTAATATTATTTAAAACAATTTTATTATTGTACATAATTTACATTAACCCTGACACACATTCATATCCATTTAAAATTAATTAAAGAAATTTTAAAATGTTAGACTTACAAAAGATACAATAATAAATAAGTAAACGAAAAGATTAAATAAACAAAATCTGACAAAGGAATATTTAACACCAGAAATACCAAAATCAATATCTTCATAAATTAATTATAGCGTCTTAAGGAGTTCTCTGTGACTTTCTGTTAATACAAATACAAAATTTATTTTCCTTTCAATATGCACTTTTTCGTCTACCTTTCATCCTAATTTCTTCGACACGAATTAGATACACTTTAACCATGGCGACATAATTTTCTTCAGAGATTATGTTTTGAATTAAATTCTCTATCTCCGTCAATTCAAACACTTCTTTCGTTTTAAAATAAAGTAAATTAACTAAGTAAATAAAAAATCCTAAACATCTCTAATTTTCTGTTTCTATTTCCAAAAGAACACTTCAACCTTTCACAATAGTCCTTCGAAACTTGAAAAAATTTATGCAAAAGTAAATTCAAAAGTAAATTTGATATTATTATTTTATATTTAATAAAATTAAAAAGTTCATTTTAAATCAAACAGACCGCAAGAGGACAACAGATTTATCCTGTTAAGTGCGTTCGACGAAGTATGTAAAATAAATTTTTCTGACTAATAAAAATATAATGATTCCTCATTTTTTGCAAAAAATTTATAGCAGGACCTTGCGTTTGACGTGTATTCACGTCATCGCTTGATTTTAACTCCGCACCCTGTGGTTGCCTTTGGAAACTAAATTCCGCACTTAACAGGTTAAAACAAATAATTACGACAATCACAGACGAAATTAAATTTACCTGGCTCCCAAAGATATTGTTCTGAATATCAGTCAAATTCTGATAATCGCTGTAAATCCTGCGCTGCGTGTAAGGGTGAGGAGGGCTGTCGGGATTCGGCGTGATGGCACGTCTGGCGGTACTGTTGATCGATGGTTTTTCCGGGCTTGGGGTGATCGATCGTCGAACATTATTCTTCGGTGGTGTCTTTAGCCCATTTCCATTTGGAAAAGGCGTTACGGTCTTCGGAGCATTCTCCGTGTTCACTGGAGTTCCACCAGGGGTTGCGTACAATAAGAGCAACGGCTGATATCTACCCCTTCTGCACTTCTCCACCACCTGCTCCCAACGTGGACCGATTTCCTTGACTGTGGCATCGTCGAAGTAAATCCATACCTAAAACAGAGTGGAACAGGTTTTGTATTGATGAAGGAAATTATTGGAAAACAGTATGTTTATTTATTTCTTCGTCGTGGATTAACCCTTTGCGGTCTTATGTCGAGCCAGACTCGAGATTTTTATTTTATTCCATTATTTTTATTTCTGGGATATGAAACATATTCTTTTATATTAAAATTTAATTTAATGAAGAATTTTCTATCCAGATATCTTATTGGTTATGAAAATATGAAAATTCAGCCAAATTATTGACAGTTTTTAAAATTAGAATATCGAAGATGAACTAGTTGGGCTAAAGTGTGAAATGTAGCTCGGACCGCAAAGGGTTAACCCTTTGGCTACATTTGACGTATCAGAACGTGATGCATTTATTCGGGCAAAGACGCACATGACGTTCTGAAATATCGTTGAAACTGAGACGAGATTTAACTAGTTTATTTTGGTTTACTTCAAAGTAATGCGTATCTGTTCAATATACTTAGTTAAAACTCTGTTGAATTTATTTTACAAATAAATATTCAACAAGAACTAAATGAATAAATAGTGTAATTTATAATAACCTTGAGTTTAGTGTGAAAAAAGAAGGTGGAGTAGTGTTTCCCGTAATAGGTTACGACTCCTACAAGATTATGCACAGTCGAGGCACCCCATCGAGAGTCCACCACGCTGTGGAAAACATCGCTCAATCTGAGGGACGTTCCCACGGTTGCAAAAACGTCCATGATATGCTCCAACGAAGGCCGCTCGCTATCCCATACGACTCCCACAGAAACGATTTCCGGTCGGTTCATCAGGGTCCGACATATTTGGATTTTCGCACCGCAGGAGCTCTGCGAGTGAAAAATAATATCATTAATATCCTGTTTAATACATCTGATATAATTAATATAATTTA
>SMSQ01023264.1:0-11842 GCA_019453375.1 Ctenoplectra terminalis
CGTGAGCGCACGTAATATTAACCCTTTGCGGTCCGAGCCACTTTCGACACTGTAATTTAACTGATTCATATTCAATGAGATACTTTTAAAAACTATCAATAATTTGGCTGAATTTTCATATTTTAATTACCAGTAAGATATCTAGATAGAGAATTTTCCATCAAATAACATTTTAATGTAAAAGAATATGTTTCGTATCCCAAAACTGAAAACAATGGAACAAAGTAAAATGTCGAGTCTGGCTCGACATAAGACCGCAAAGGATTAAACATAGTATTCAAACCGCCCACAGTCTTTATTCTTTAATTACCGCTCAAATCCTGATTCCACCTTTCATTTATCATCAATGTTTATCATATCGCCAAATCATAAATTTAGTTAGGTTTGAGTTAAATTTTTCAATTTGGCATTATTTTTTCTGGCAGTAAATTATTAAATTTTTCATTATTTTTATAATTAATTTGTTATTATTTTGATCAGATTGAAAAACATAACCTAAACCTTAACCCTTAACCTTAAATTTTTAATTGAATTATAACAGATATTTCTTGTGTAAGCCATAGAAGCCGTTCGATATCTTTTGTGAGGGTCGTGCGTAAAGAATCAGTCAATTGCATCCACTTAGGACTGCATTTCCCTTTTTTCCTAGGATACTTCGTACTTCCTAGGAAAAGCCCGAGGTTTCGACAGTCTTAGCAGGCACGACGAATAAAATATATTCTTCCTCATCAGTTTGTGCTAATTTCTTCCCGCCTCGTCCTCCAACCTTCCTTACACTTGGAGCCTCGTATGTGCATTTGTGCACAAGGCCTTTAAACTCGCCTGACTATTATTCATAAACAGAAGATAAACGACAACCAATTTTGATGCATACGCTGCCACAGACGCACAACTATAGCCAGAAATCAATGTAGTAGTAGCAGCAATTTTTCGCAAATATCTCGGAAATTAAATGAGACCGCCCCTTATACGCGTAGGAAGAACTTGTTCAAAATATCGATGTCTACGACATATCCGAAAATCATCCAAATTAAAGAGAAGATCCTTTTCTATAGTTTTAACGAAGTTTTTTTCAAGTTTTTCCTTAATAAACATACCTATTTAACAATAATTTTAGTATATAAATAATTCTTTTCTTCCAGCAGAAATATACCGAGTAGTATATACTACCTACTTTTAAGCATAAATAATTACGAATTTAAGTTTGACAAGCACAGTAAATACTTAAGAGTTAACTATTAAGATCCATTGTATGTACACAGCGTCAATGAATGAAAGTCCAATGCCCAGATTAAAGAGAAGCAATATGGCAGCAACTATTATTAGCATTCATCCCGAAATACCACAGGACGTTGCGATGAAACAACTGTCCACAGACTTCACCGAACACGAACGTGAAGAATTCGAATCTAAGCTTAGCGCTGAAGAAGAAATAGAAATGGATATCACTGAAACTTTACACTTTTTAATAGCGCGTGCATTTTGGATAGACGATCCAACGAGTCAAGCACAAGTTGAGACGACAGACAAAGCGACACAAACTTATATCAAATTTAATAACCGTACGAAAATTTTCGTCATAGATAGTGAAGTACAAACTGATTTGAGTTGCGAACCAAAACAATCTAACACTATGCTTTTAACGGATTATTGGGAAACAAAGAATATGATTTTAAATTACTTAGAAGATTGTATTACCAATGCAATTGAAACTAGAATTATAATAGACGACATAATAGATGAAATTCTTGATAAGTGTGCTGAAAGAATTAGATATCCCATGAAGGAGCAAATTATACAAACAATAGCTACATACAGATTAGACGGAGAAAAAGAGGAAGATGTTTTAAGAAAACTAAAACTCGATATAGTCGTGGATCCTTTAGAAGCATCAATTATTGTTATACCTCTAATGGATAGTTTGTTGCAACTGACTTGCGATGCTGTGTCTAGAAATGCTGTTAAAACGGTTAAAATTGTTTTAGATGGAATCCTTCAACGAGCAATGACTATAATTATAAAACTTATGGAACTGCAGAAACAATCCCAACGTTAGTATTAATAAATTTCATAAATTACTTTTCTTATTACTTTTAATAAATTGAAGTAAAAATTTGTTTATTTTTTGACACCAATAAACAGTTACCAGTACAACATCAGTAAACCAATATACAAAGTGGGCTAAATCAAATATTACGAGCTGCTTTTTTCGAAACTATTGCAGATATGGATTTCAATTTTTATTTTTACATTAAATGGGACAGTGGCTAATCATTTAGTATGCAATAAATCTTTCTGAAGGGACTAGTAGGAGAAAAAAGGAGCCCCTCATTTATGTATGCCCATAATTATGAAAGTGGTCGAAGTCATATATTTCTTGTTTCGAGATATTTAGTGAATTGCATTTGAACGAATTAAAAAATATTTTTATATCATGCGACATTTTAATTTATAATTTTCTTAGTCTTGATTAATGGAAATTTATTGTGAATATGAAATTTTGTATGAATTTCATACGAAAATGTTGTTTTTAAAGCTTAAATTGATATGTCAATGCTACTTTAATGTTACTACTTAGACCACTTTCATAATTAACACTAAATGAATTCCGTATAACGTTGAAATTACAACCACTATCTAAAGGTTCATTTTTCACAATATCGTAAAAGTTACATTAAATAAATTTAGTTTAAAATAATGTGGGTGTGAAATAAGTGATAAACTCATTTCTTTTAAATTTTGACTTAGACCACTTTCATGATTATGGGCACTATGGGCAGTTATTTGTCTTTTTTGTATTCGAATAACTCTCGTCAAATTTAATAACATTTATTTGAAACATTTTTTTTACTCTTCACAATCAAAGAGTGATGACAAAAAATACTTTCCTGGAGTGAAACGGACACCTCGAGCAGGTGTCCAAAGATATAAAAATTAACGTATTTTAAGTTGAAGATCATTTTATCGAATGTTTAAAATCTAACAGTGCTAATTTTTTTTTTACGAGGTTAGATAAAATAAAATGTAAAGCGATGACTATTATTCCTATAGAAAAAGAAAATAAAAGAATAAGAGTTAGAGGATAAGAGTAAGAGAAGTGTCTTTTATCCCCCTAGGCATCTCTTTAGAAAAATTTGTTGCGCAATAATAATTAGCTCTCTTGTTCCATTTATTGTAAAAAAAATTGAAGTCGATACCTGCAGCACTTTAAAAAAAAAAACAGCTTGTACCACTTTGTTTGGTACACACAGTACTGTGCAAAAGTCTTAGATCACCTGCCAAAAAAAATATTTTGCTATCTTAGAAACGAATTTAAGATGGATTAATATTATTTTTATTTTGACGTTATTTCTTTCTTTTTTTTTTAAGAATTAGATTCACGAGGTGTTAATTAGATTCAGAAATATTGATTAATTTAAAATAATCAATATTTTGTGTATTCTCTTTTTATTTTCACTACACGACCGTTGTTTTTTTTTTCTTTTTTTAGATAATTGTTGAAAAAATTTTAAGGAACTCGCTTTGCATTTCCTGCCATTCTGTTATCGACAATTTAAGAAGCTGATTTTTTCCTTTTTGGCTTTCTTCACGTTTCCTTTATACTTTGCATACGTGTTCCATAATATTTTAATCAAGGCTCTGCTTATTAAAGAAATTTTGAAACATATTTTCACCAGATAAAATTATGAATGACCAACACAAGAAAGGCAATATGGAAAAATTTGAATTTAACAGTGTTAAGAAATGCTTCTCTAAAACATGTTTAATTATAATTACAAGATCAATAATGTAGATGGTCTAAGACTTTTGCACAGTACTGTATACCAATTTTTGCCTTCAAATATTATTATTTAACTAATGATAGAAGTAAATTAAAAATATTATTATCGATTTGAATTAAACAAATATACATATATTTATCTGCGGTATCTTGTTGGTATAAGAAAATTATTTAAAACAATTAATAATTTTATTCAAATAATTAGTATTTCTACATCAACTGTATAAATAAATCAAAACGATATAACTTTTATTTAAATATTAAATCTTAAATACAAGTAGTTATTTTTACAAATTTTATATTTCATTACTTATTTTATTTAACACCAATATGAACAGATAATTTAAAATACCGTTAAATTTCAAAATATTCAAAATATACAATTTGTTTAAAATATACATCTATACATTTTTGTTTTACATCTAACCAAAACAAATCAAGAAACAATTTTAGACGTTTACGTTGAAATTGAATTTTAAAGTTCAAAAGTAAACGCTAACATCTTAATCAGCCAATCCTGCACAATAGAGTTTGTTCAATTCTCGTTATAAGCTTTTGTGATCAGAATGACTACAGATTTAATACATAATGTGCTATATTTGGTTGCTTTAGAAAATTCGTGGCAGATATACAGGCTAATCCACGATACGTGATCAGCTCAGATTAATCTGTTAATGAACTATGTAATCGAAAATTTTTTTATCCGGTATAATATAGTTCAAAAAGAGCTTTAAAATGATTACAGTAAGTTTTTTATCTACCCTTATCTTTCAGAATTTTCAAAGTCACCTTTCGTTTTTTATAAATAAACCTAGAACTTTTTTACATTTACCTTTTACCGGATATCGAAATGAATTCAACAAGCATCGTGACAAAATTTTGTTTTCATCTGAACTAAAGAAGCATCAGAAAAGTTTCTTTTACTTTAATTAATAAAACGATGTTCAAAATGGTGTCCATTAGTTGCAAGACACTTGTGTAAACAGCAAACAAACGACTAGTTAGCTCTTTTTATGGTATCAGTACGGATATTTTACACGTTAAGCGCCTCGCCGGTCCCTGCGAACCGACACTGAAATTTCCGTTTAGGCGTCGTTGGTTTCTGAAAACTGATAGTATCAATTTAAAAAAATAATACCTTATAATTCATTAATTGATTCTATTAAATCACATTAAACAAAGATACGACTTTCCTTCGCAGGCCTCTACAATTTTCTTCTTAAATTCTTAACAATTTTGCGACCAAATGTTTTTCAATTAGTATCGCACCACACAGCCTAACGGAAAGTCGACCAAAATCGACGTGGCGTTTAACATGTTAAGCATGCATCAACAATTCAGTATTTTCTTTCGATGTACGTTAAATCGGGAGAACATTCTGACTAGTATACTACACTCCCACAACCAATCCAATGTCCAGAAAATTTTCTATCGAGTACCGTAGGGAGCTGAAAAGATTTCACTTGCGACGGTACAGAGGCAAGGGGATCTTTTGCTCGGCACACTAGTTGTAACACGATCGGGTTAATGTATGTGAATATTAGTAAATAATACCCCTGAATCAAAAATACATGTGAGAAATGAAGAAATCAAGTCTAACTACTTAAACCCATATTTCTTCTAACAAGGGACGTTCGGTAACCCGAAAATGAAAAAAAATTTGAAACCTTGCTGGTTCGTAGAGTACCTCGAACTAAGTATCACGCTATTTTTTTGATCTGCTGATATTCGGTTTTTCAGGGTGAAAACATTCCTTAAAGTTTCCGATGTGCTTTTCTATTTACCTACACTATACATATAATTAACACTTATATAATGAAAGTACATACAATAACAATCACATATGCACAAGTCTACAATTCATCTTTCATGGTTCATATGTATTACATGGTGGTATTAAAAAAAGTGTTTGAAACAGAGATACTTTTTAGACCAGGGACTTTGCAACAGAGTAGGTTTTTCATACACTGCACAGTGAGACATAGTATGGGAATCTTCTTTTCCATAACAAAAATTTACTGGATTTTCAAACGGTTCGGAATGGTTCGCAATAAGATTTTGCACATTTTCTGACCAGACAAGAAAATCAAAATTTTCAAAAGTAAGGGTGGTGAGGGTTTCGTTTCGCAAAGTTTCCAATTTTTATGAATTTTCGAGTTACCGAACATCTCTTGTAAGTGCAGTGTTCAGTTTCGTACAGTACTTGTTTTCTGTCACATTACATCTGATTATGACATCTTAACGGTATTTCATTCAACAGAAATGGTAATTCATTTTCTAAGAAT
This sequence comes from Ctenoplectra terminalis, assembly GCA_019453375.1. NCBI lineage: Eukaryota > Metazoa > Arthropoda > Insecta > Hymenoptera > Apidae > Ctenoplectra > Ctenoplectra terminalis. The sequence goes on from SMSQ01023264.1 coordinate 6,067, forward strand.
GCAGTGTATTTCTGACCATTTAGGATACCATTAATAAAATTAAGTCCAATTGTCCGATGTCCGATAATACCGCACCGTACATTAACGCTCCATGTACGTTGCCGTTCCATTTTTAACCCATAAGAATTTTCTACCAATTTTCTTCGGTTCAAATTGAAAAAAAAAATCTGTTATGATACTTGCTAAATTCATCTCAGTATTCGCTAAAAGATAGGTGTAAAGAAGTTTCAGGTTTATGTATAAAAAACTTAAGGTGACCTTGAAAACTTTGAAAAAAAAGGGTTGATAAAAAATTGACTATAATCGTCTTAAAGTGCTCTTTGAACCATATTATACCAGACAAAAAACTTTTCGATTGGTTCATTAACAATAGAACAATCTAAGCTGATCACGCATCGTGGTTCACCTTGTATAACAGATATTTGGTGACAGAAACCGTGCAGATTCTGTTGATCTAATCCAACGGCAGATTGTTAGCAGAACTCAGAGTCTACATAATAGTTCACTGTTTGCAAAACCCAAGCCTAATGCGGAAACAGACGATTATAGATTCTGCTGCTAATCTTCTACTGATCTGCACGCAAATGGTTTAAATGGGACATTTTTATATTGTTTTAGGTAAACCAATAGATCATATATTGGCGAAAAGAAAGAAAAAAATCCTTGAATCGATGTCAAAGAAAGAAACAGAAACGATTTCTACACAGACAAGTATAGCTGCAATTACCGAAGTCAAGAAGATTAAGAAATCCAAGGAGGTTCTATGTTCCGTCTGTAGAAGACAATCAATGTGTCAATGGTGCTTGAACAATCAAGAGATTGAAGGTGTTTCACAAGAGGAAGCTAAAATACTCCGTACGCAAGATATATTACTGGCTTATAAACCGTGTTATATTGTGACCAAAGTTTCGGAAAAAGACGAACATCTTGAACCACCCTGTCCTCCAGAAAAGAAAGTTAAACAACTCTCAAAAACTCAACTTCGTTCTTCGGTAAATTTAACAGGAGAATGTTGTAATACACTTTGTATATTCTTGCAAGCTGACAAAGAGATTGTACCTCAAGGTAAATATTTTTAATCAAATACATTGTTTATAAGATATACCCACGTTTATATATATATATTTTTTAGAATCCTTTAACGAATGGTCTTATGTCACTGATGCTACAATAATGAAACCATGTTCAATGAAAGGTAAAACAGTTTTGGTTTATAAGTTAAATATTAAATAAACGGTTATGAAGGAATGATATTGAACTCCTTGGAAACGAAAAATGCGCGATTTATATCATTCATTGGAGAAGCGTTAAGCAGTAACGAGTTCTTTGTTCTTTCGCACTTTTTTCATTAAATATAGTAAGAATTTATAAAAAAAAAAAGATATAAAAACCTCACTTATCTTAAAAACACCATTTAATAATTTAAAAACATACATTGCTGAAATGCATTTTGTAATATAATTCATAACACAATAGAAAGAGATACTGTATACATTTATTCAAAATTAAGCCTATGCGTGTATACACGCGTGATAAGAATTATAATTCTTTTTTTTACAAGTTTATCAACTTTCATCAAAATTCTCTCAAAATTTATTCTTATAATACAATAGCCATGATATAGTTCAAAATGTAGTTATTATTTATTACTAGAATATATCATTAAATATTAAATATTTATTGTATTATCCCTTACAGAATCTGTAACTACTTCGAGTCAAACAACAATAACTTTACTAGAACAGTCAATTTACCAAGATTCTTCCAGCCATCATAGTACATTAACTTCCCAAGCAGTAAATGCGTTACAAATATTAAAAGATACATTTTGTACTCAAGAAAATTGTATTACTTCTTCATTGCAGACTTTGAAGAATTATTCATTTACAGAGAATGAAAAAGCATGTACTAAATTAAAATGCAATACATGTTTGAGTATAGATAACATGGATAATCGAATGATAGGAAAAGAAGTCTTTTGCACACAAGAAACATGTAAAGCTTTCTCGAAGTTACATTTGCCTAATACAAATACTTACAGTACTTGTTCTCATATTCCTATCAAATCGCATGGAGATGGTTTTAAAATCATTCCTATAAATGTCTCTGAAGATTTTTGTACTTAGAAATCACAATAAGTTGATATTATAAATCAATGTATTTTAAATATTCTTAAAATTATAATTAATATTTACATCACAATAATTAATATATATTTTTTAAATGTTTATTTGACAGAAATAAATGCACATACACTGCTTTTAAATATTCACAAAACAACCTACACACATCACAATGTATCATACGTCTCACATAAAAGTAATTATATAAATTACATATCGTATTCTACATATAGTTTTTAATTGGTTATAATGAAATATATATAAAAATATTCATAGCATCACTTCCATATTACAATTTATAAAGTATTTATAAATAAAATATCATAAAAATATATTATTGCTTTCACTATTCTTTTCTGTATAAAATCAAACTACGTATTTCTTTAGAGTAATATTACAAATTTCTGTAGTGGTCAATTATTAATCATTTTACCTATATTACATGTTTTGTATTTATGCTTTTATAATTAATATTGATAACGTTAATGGCACAACTGATCGCAATACTAACAAAATTTCATTATCATGGTAATACATTTTAAACGCCAAAAGCATTAGCAAGATATCTTGTAGTGACGTCAAGTATCACGATACCATGACCTACATACATCAAGACTAATTAAGTATGTGTTGTGTGATTTGGCACCACAACAAGGAATAAAAGTCCTATATTTTTAAGTATTTCTGCATTTAAGATGATATTGTTAATAAAGTGACCGAGGTAGAGGTGTTGTTTACTCGGGTACTGGAGTATTGAGGAAACACTTGGTAGAATGAAAAATATCAAGGTATCCTACTCGTGTTGTTATTTGAGAATTTGTCATTTTTTGGGTAATTTTTGTTCTTGCGTAAGAAGGTAACTCTCTGCGAAACAAGTAATTATTTCTGTTCAGATATCTTAACACTAGAACTATCGAACCAGTCAAAATTACTGGTTCGTAATTTCTTATAAAAATTTTACAAATTTACAATGATATATTTTGGAAGATTTTTTATGACATTTTGTAAAAAATATGTACATAGAATTGTTACCCTTATTATAGGTACTTTTTCAAATACCTGTCATTTTGATTTCTTTGATACAAATAAGTCTACTTTAATCGCCGATAGTTCTAGTGTTAATTTTTATACAAAAATACTAATGAATCAACATTTTGTGGTAATAGATAGCTACGTTTGGAACTGATAATATTTTCGGTTGTTAGAAATGTACATTCAGAACTGGTAGACGTTTAAATTATGATGTACTTGGATCGGTAGTAAATACATTCGAAACCCTGAATTACTATCATCAATATGGTTTGTTACTTGTTATATGAAATCTAGTATACTTGAAATAGATTGTTATTAATAAGCTTATAAACAACAGAAAGCCCTAAAGAGTTTTAAACGCAGCTGTCCATTGTCAAACGGTATTAACTCATTAGTATTTTTATATAAAAATAAAGATATCTAAATAATAGTAATTATTTATTTTATAGACACTTATCATCTCGCACAAAAATAGAAATTATCTGAAAAATTGTAAATACCTGGACTATAACGCGAGTAGGGTAACTGGCTTAATCAAATACCTCTAGAATAGAAATATTTAGAAATTAAAAAAATATAGATATGAGGATATTAAATAATGTTTATCAAAATATGTAATACAATTTCGCAAAAACAAAATTGGATACTAATATATGCTTCGATTAATAACTTATATGCTATATTCACTAAAATATTAATAATATAAATTCAAGTGAGATCCGGTCATAAAAACATTTTAAACATGGATTCGGTGCTGTCTATGTGAGAAGCTGTTTGTGCTTTATACGGTTTTGTTCCCTTCCATACGTGACTGCTATAAGGAGAATTAAAAGAAAGAAAAAAAAAAAGTTAACATATCTTAGGGTTTCACTCTTTTTCTAATGTGCTTTTGAAACAGAAAACAATAGGCAAGAAGTTGTTGTTCGTCGTGTATATAGCATCAGATGGCACCAAACAAAATACCTAAATATAAACATTGAAGTTTAAGTTAAACAGCACTGATCTAAGTAATCTTTAATACTTTTAACCAATAGATCACCCAAATTTCAGTCAAATTACTTTTTTTAATTAATTGGGTTTGAAATTCTGTAGAAGTAACATAAATTAAAAATTTTTCGGAATATTATTATGACAAGTATATTAAATAAAAAAAAAAGAAAAAAACTGTAATATAAATAACCGTGTTATGTAAGTAATGTTATTTAAACTTTTGACACATATGCACATGAGTTACGTTAAATTGTACATAAGGCTTACGTCATAAGCATTTATCTGATATAAGTATTCACACCTTTAATGTGTCGTCAGATTATCACGTAAGTAATACGAGTATCCCACGAGAAATCGGCAAATGAAAATTTGCTGTAAAAAATGTAGAAAAACATGTTCATGACTAATGATTGTAAATGAAATACTTTTCTATTCTTTTAAAAAAAAATAATATTCGCACTGCTTATGAAATGATCTGACATATTAACGCATTCTGTTACAATATTAAATAAATTAATAAAAGGAATTCAGTTTTGATCCATAATAAATGTAATTTTTTAAATTATAAAGCTGCTTTAGATTCATCTTCTTCTTCTTCTGTTTGTAATTCTTTAGTGGGTATCGGGGCCATTTGTGTTTCTTCTTCAGAAAGTGTTGATACTTGATGTTGGCTTAAATCATTCCATGATTGAATATCTGCTGAACCAAATAACCAAAAGAGTATTGTTGCAGATATAAATACTGCTGCTGAAATCCAAAACATAATGCGCCATTCCTCTACTCCATTCTGCAAAAAAAAAAAAAAATGAATAGGTAGTAAGTAATTATGAGTTCTTATATCAAATTAAAAATAAATAAAATGCTAAAAATTTTATATTTAGTTTTATCCATACCCTGTCATTTGTTAAAATACCAATAATTGGTGGAATAATGAATCCAGAAAAGCTGCCAAAGGTATTCATAATTCCGTATAAAGAACCAGCAAAATTGGGTGCAAGATCTTGATGGTTTTGTAAACTGGTTTGACATGCAGCTCCATTGAAAGTTAATGCTAATATTAACATAACAATTGCAGTTACTGCATCACAGCCAGCATACGTCATTGCGATCAAAGCTATTGCTGGACCCGCGTGTGCTATCAGAATGAAAAATTATTTTTTATTTGTCGTTATTCAAAAAGAAAAAATTATCAAATAATTTTAATTAGATTTTACTTACAGAAAAGCATGAATATTTTTCTAATCCAATTTAAAGTAAGAAGATTTTTTCTTCGAACGTAATCACCAGCTGCAGCAAACAATACTCCAGCACCAAGTCTTGCTATATAAGGTAATCCTGTAATTGATCCTCCCTAGATATAATTTAATAAACTTTAATTTAACTTACATAAAAACAATTTAAACAATATATGAATAATACAGTACCGATTTCATGTTAAAACCAAGAACTTCTAAAGTATATTTCGGTCCATTAGTAGCTATGAAATAAATACCCCACATGTTTGCAAAATGAGCCCATAACAAAACTATAAATGGTACCGAGGTAGCAACAGCCTTCACTGGTAATTTCATCTACAATTATATATAAATGTTTAATAATGTGGCGCTAGTGTTACATGGAAAAAATATCTC
>SMSQ01023268.1:0-11595 GCA_019453375.1 Ctenoplectra terminalis
GTCTCGAGAACTTATCGCGTTGGTTAGAACAGAATTAAACTCGTCAAAGTGCACGAATTCGGTCGGTGGCGTTTAAAACGCATCCTTGATACCTGAAAAGGACCCTCCAACATGCGATCCAGATTCATTCATCGGTTCTCATTCACCGGTCCCGCGACCTTCCTTCTTACCTGGTCGGACACGTACGACCTTCGTCGTACACGGATATTTGATGACTCTCCACGAAACTGCGCCAGGTGAGCGTGAAATTTCTGCTTGCTGTCGGGACTCTTATCTGGCGTGCTTACGCTGTCAGCGATTAAAGCTGAATCCTTTGAAGTAAACTGCACTAATGCCGCTTTTTATGGGAACATCAAAGCAAGCGAATTAAATACAGTTTAAAAATGTTTTATATTTATCAACGATGTATTTTGGTTATTTTCGTTTCGATACAGCGAGTCGTGAGTATTTCTGTAATTGAACGTAACTTTGTTTCGTTCTTAATTTATTGTATTTATTGAATAATTTCCAACTGAAGTATTTTAATATATCAGATATCATTGACAAATACAAATCGTGCAGATATAATTCTTGTAAAGAGTCAAGTATTAAATTCGTATTAAAGATAGCTACATTTCGTATAAAATAATTACACCTTATAAACAAATTAACAGATCATAATAATCGTCCAACACGTACAGAACCCTACTTCCATCTCTCTTATACCAAAAAGACATTTAGAGTCAACAATTTAAAAGACAAACAACATCTGAAAGACATTCCTAACTGCGCTTCGAGAACTTCAAGAAACACTGAAACCGAAAAAAAAGAAAAAAAAAAAAACAAAACACCAGAAATTCCATCGAGCTCAAACATTCATCACCGCTCAAAGAAAACACCCTCTCCGATCTCTTGAACCAAAACACCCAACAAAATCCACGCATCTTAACCACAGAGGCTCCAAACCGACGGACATCGCGGCGCATTTCCGCGCGACCGTGCCGTTATTACACGGTAGCGTAATCCACAAAGGCGGGGGCCAGGAGCGAGAACGCGTACAAGCACTGATACGAGCGAGCGAGAGAGTGAGAGAGACAGAGAGAGAAAGAGAGAGAACCAGAGAAAGAGACAGGAGGAGAAAGCCTGGTTCGCGATATGCGAGCTGCGAATGCCGGGTTAGAAGCATGGAACAAGAGGGGGAGCGTATGGCGTGCGGTGTTTGGCCGGTCAGCGAGAGAGGCCAGGGGCGCTTGTGCGTATGTCCATACGTTTGTCCATTTGCGTATCGGCCGGCGCTTTATGGGAATTAGCGGCGTATTGTGGGTCGCCGGTGGGCGGTCTGTGTGCACCGGTGCACGAGAAGCGTCCACGGGAACGGCCACCACTCCCGGTTGAGGGGAACGCGAGGGAAGTTGCAGCGGCGCATACACCCGTGGGGGATGATCGACGAGGATGGCGAATTGGGAAGGCTGAACGGGAAAGACAGTGACGGTGAACGGGGTAGACTCGCAGAGAAAGGAAGACAGGGGTAACCGGGAGCGTCCGGGAATGGGGATGATTCTCTGTCCTTTTCTTGGTCCCTGTTTCCCTTTCCCTCTCTCTTTCTCTCTCTCTCTCCCTTTCTCTTTCTCGCTCTCTGTACGTATGTATCACTGTTTGTCAATATACGAGCGATATGATCACCAAGTATAATCACCGTCGGACCGGAGAGCGTCGAGCTCTCTGTCAATAGAATGCTACTTTGTGACCCCCGTCCCCGCCCAATCCGACCGCTTATATATTGTATCAAACGTATCCGCGCGTTTCGCTCCTCTCTGGAGAATGCCACCGCTCGTGAAATCCGTATCGACCGACAATACCCGCGGAACGCGTTGGTCAGCCGCGCAAAAATGCACCCCCCGCCCCCTATAACGCACACGGTAGCCGCTGTCCTGGTAATATCGAACAAAACCGCCTCCAGGGGTGGCGCGTTTTTGTTCTCTGCCAATATGGTGATTCAGTCGTCCTGTCCTTTATCATCGATACCTGTTTCGACGTTCTCTGTCCGCGATGACGATGCGCAATCCTGATATTTGCTTTGTTTTATGGTGAATGGGACTGTGGTTCTTTGATGAGGCTGTGTTACGAGGGTGGCTGATCTGTTGGGTGGTTGGTTACGTTTGACGCGTAATGGGGGATCGTGGCTACGGTGGTGTAATTTAATGGGAAGGTAGCGGTTGTTTTGATAATTGTTGGTTCACGTTGTTTTATTAGCGGCGCAATCGTTGCGGTGGACGATAGATTTGATTTTTGATTAGTTGGTGGAGTAGATGTTATGAATTTGTAAAACAACCGTATAATTGTTGGCTATAATTGCGACAGAAATCGATTTCAGGAGAATATAGACCGTGTATGCGTTATTCAGATTCCAGTTTCAACATGGTGATGAGATTAAACAGATGATCGATACGGGTCTAGATTAGACCTGTCTTGAATGAATCTTTGCTGCTACATGAATGTACATATCGTTATTTTACCTGTTACAGTTTCGTACGAAACAAGTGTTCATGGTACTTGACGACATGAATTAAATTTCGAGCAAAAATTCTGTCGTGCAAGAATAGCATCTGTACGTTTTTATTTATCGTAGCAATGCATTTATCGTACAATACCAGTTATATTATAACGATAATTAAAGCTTCGCATATATGTATGAAAATACCTTAGTTTATTGTAAAGATGATAAAAGCTACAAATAAAAACTCACTCAACGAATCGGTAACTGACCTGAGCAATCATAATCAACCCTCCATCTCCTCCCCGTTGCAATTTTTAAAAAAACAGTATCCTCCGTAAATTACATCCACTAAACGTGACAAATCAGAAACGTTCGCATAACAAGCATTCGTTTCCCAAACAAAGTGGCGTTCGTGGCTCTCTCCAGGGGCCACTGAAGCGTGTACCAGCTCGCGATTTCGTATCCGTCAGTCGTCGCGAGCGGCACGCCGCCTAAACGGGGGCTAAATGAACGCGCGGCGGCCGTCGCTTTTCTCTCTGCGTACACCATCCTCCCTTCTTCTCTTCTTTTTTTTTTTTTTTTTTTTTTTTTTCTTTTACGAAGCATCAACTTACGCGATCTCCTCGCTTATCCGATTCACCGGGTTTTTCCCAGCAGAGATAGGGTGCGGTGCTGGCTGGTGAGCTCGTGCGGTGGCTGGTGTAGACGCGCTCGCGCGCGGAGAGGGCGAACCGACAGAGAGGGTTGGCTCGTCGACGGCGTGTATCTTTTCGAGCGATCAAAGAATTATCGCAGTGGAGCGGCAAGCCGACGGTGTTTGTCGTTTGATCGCAAGGCAACGATGCGTGAGTTTGCGCGTTACCTGCCGCGAGAGACGAGCAAACTGCTCCGCTCGGCTCCGTTCCGCTGCGCTCTGTGTCGTACGAGTGAGCGAGCGGACACAGTGTGCCAGCGTGAACGGCTAACGCGTTAACGCATTTTAGCCAGGCTTCACCGTTTCTTCCACGCTTGCTCCTCTTTTTTTCTCTCTTTTCTTGTCTGATACTCCCTGTCGCACCCCCCCCTCCCCACTCCCCAATCCCTATCTCTGTCCGTCGCTCTGTCGGTCTCTTCGATCCACCCCCTCCTGCAGCAGCTTGTCCTCTCTTTGTATCTCCTTTACACCGTATCTCGTTCTCTCGTCGCGGCTCTCTCCGCTACGTCCTCCTGCTCGCGTTCCACCCTCTGGCCACCCTTTTGCCAGGCTCATACATCGAATATCTCTTGCAGAGGACCGAGGTCGGGTCCGCTGCCCTCGTCATGTCGTACTAATGCATGTAATTGCAGCTAACCTCATTAAACCCGCCGACTGATGCCACTCGCTCAAATTGCGTCCCTCTCTCCGGTTGCTTCCTATATCCGTATGTACCTGTCTCGCTCGCTCTTTTTCCACCCCATCCTATTCCCCTGTTTCTCTGTTTCGACCGACTCTTCGTTTCGTTATCCCCGTTCCGCGTTCTCGACGATTCTCTTCCACGTTTTTGCTCCTGCCCTCCGTTTTATCCGTTTGCGTTTCAGCGTTTCTGTTTGCCCCTTCCACCCTCTGTTTCCTGCGGGATTCCGTGCCCGGAACAGAAATCTCTGTTCCTGTGGATCGGTATCGCGATGCTGTCTTTGGCTACTTTTGGTTCGTCGCTTTCAAGATGGAAGCTTTTATCACTTTACCGACCGGTTCGTTCGAGCGCGGATACGTTGCTAACACCGGATCGGTTTTGGGTTATCGTGCGGAAATATAAGCGCTTATTCTTGCAACTCTGGTTTTTAAATAGAAATTCGTGAGAGCGCTTCGTATATCGTTTCTCTTGTTGTAGGGTAATTAAATTTAATAAAATTTTTTATTTTCCGCAATGTTAGTATTAAGCAGCGAGCGGTAGATAAACGTTGCCTGTAAAAAGCCGATTAATAGGCTCCGGGTCGATGAGCGTTGGTTGCAAAAAGCCGATTAATAGGCTCCCGATTGGTAAAGAGTTAAGTCGACGTTGGTGTTGGCGACGGTGGTTGAATTTTGATTTATATTTTATTCAGAGTACTTTCGAGGTACTCTGAATCTGTCTAAACGTTTTTCTTCGGGCATACGTTCAGGAATAAAAAAGTAATTGGCAAAGGTTCGTTAAAATAAACGAAGGAGTGAGTCGTTAAAAACGCACACGACAGATAAAAGCATCGAAAAATGTAACAGTACTTTGATTTCAAAATTGTAACTTAATGCTTTTCGTCAATGATACTGTAAATATATTTGATAATACACGTTGATTCTTGTTTTCAAATTGGATAAAATCGCCTAACATTTCCAATCCAATTTCAACGATAAACACAGCATCCCACCATATTCGACTCTCACAGAACACAGGTGTTAGATGTTCCAACGTTAACATCGAGATCGTTGTTCTCCATTTATGTAAATTAAATGACCACGCTCGCGCGTACGTTCGGTCCCATTCCGCGATCAACCTATCAATAGGTTGCTCCACTAAATAACGCTCGGATATTCCTATAAGCAAACACTTGTAGATGGTCGACCGAACATTGAAAACGGCCAGTGTCCGGAGCGTTTTAATCGGGACGATATCGACCACGACCGGTCATCGGGTCTCCCCATGAAATAGAGTTACTGCTTGAAAAACGCTGTTTGTATTGATCCGGTGTAGGTCGGCTGGGTATCACCTGTAAAATGTACCGAGTCAATTTCGAACATTACGAAACCCAATATATCGGCCGCGATATTGAAACCGATACGTATATATTGGCCAGCCGAAATCTATCGGCCCGCTGAACGCTCAAATTCGCATCATCGTTCCCTATTCAAAAGCTCCATCGAATTATATACTTTCGCGGTCCGCGACTCGTTCGTTCTTTATCCTGGTTATATCGGTTAGAGCGACAGTACTCGCGGAAGACCTTCACACGCGTGTCCCGTCGATACTTCCGGTCGGTTCGCAAGTCGAGGACCTGTTTTCGCCTTTCGACTCACGCAAACGCCGACGCTGCAACCGATGCTCGGTCACGTAGCTTTATTTCGTTAGTCTACCCCTGCAGCCATTTTTCTCCCTCAATGGCTAAGGTTGAACAGAAAAATTTGGACGCTGCGAGCTTCTAATGTCTCTCTGTTGGAAATATTGCCTCCGGAATATCTATATATATGTCAGTCTTGAATATTTACACAGCACGTACACACGTCTTGATAATTCGGGGGTTCGTGCAATAAGGAGAGGATGCAACTAGGACACCGTCCTTGCCTCGCTGTTATTAAGAAACAAAACGACCGTAATAATAGTAACCGTAGTAATTTGTAGCGTGAATACTTGTAAAATATGAATTCTAACAGTATTGAGTAGTCGTATGTTGGTAGAATATCATGGTATATTAACACTAGAATTATCGACGAATAAAGTAGGCTTATTTATACCGAAGAAATAAAATTGATAAGTACTTAAAAAAAATATACCAATCAAAGAAAACAAATCTTCATATTTTTTACAAAAATTTACTAAAAATCCACAGAAATGCAGCATTTTTTATTGATAAATTGCTTAAGAAAAATTACAAACCAGTCATTTTGACCAGTTCGTGAAAATTCGGGTTAAAATGTGCTTATTTTCGAAAATCGATATTAAACATTCGGTTTTCGCGGCGTTGATTCCCAGAGACCGGCAATATCAAATTAAAAAAATAATACTTCATAAAATACAATTTTTCTTCCCAATTGTTCTCAATAATTAATTTCCTGGTATTTCTTAGGTACAAACACGAACCGCCTAAATGGGAAATGAAACAAAACGAGCTCTGCAACTAACGCATTAATAATACTGAGAAATGGTAATTAATTCCCTAAACGTTCTAGAGTTAATAAATACGCCAGTCCACGACCGGAAACAATGCAAATAGTTGGAATTGAGCTCTCCAACTAATCGATTCCCTTTCTCCATTAACCATTCCACAATTTCCTCCGATCCACAGTGGAACCTCTAAAACGATATTCCCGAGTGGTCGATGGGGTTTCTCGTTTCCCTTTGACAAGCGCGTACGAGTGCTCCTAATCGCAACAGGAAGGCAGAAGGACGGTTTCAGGTGGGGCAGTATCGTGCGTACAGCGTTAATTACAAAACACTTATGTCGGACGGACGTCTTAACACCGAGGAGGTTTCGCTTGTGTTAAGGGCGGCGAAGGCGTCGCCAGTAGTGCATGCACGACGACGTCTGGACCACTTGGAGTTCGCATTACGGACCCCTTTCTACTTGGTACTCTTCCTAGCCGTCAGGGGCAGCAGCGCCTCCTTCAGCCTCCGCATCCGATTTTCTGGAGGAAGAAAATGAACTCTCATATAATTATTTTCCTCATTAACATTGTGGCCCATTGTTCGAGCCGATGAGAGGCATAGTCTTGCCGCGCGCGGTATTTTAATTACATTCCTATGTGCAGCCAGGCCTCAACTCAAAGGCGACCGTTCACGATTGTACTCTCGCGCCTCTTTATTCCTTTCTCTCGCTCTTAGGCCGCTGCGGGATCATCCGATAATAATTTTTTGTAGTCTCGTTGAGGACGTTTTCGGAGACGCGTTTTATTCTCGGCGGAAAAAAAAAATTCTCCCAGTGTTTTCCGTTGGAGCGAGGACTGGTTGGAAATGGAGGAAACGAAGAATAGTTAGGATTTTTTTGGGAGAGTCGGAGTGGTTTGTTAATTATACGAAAAGTGGTTTAATTGGATGGGTTGTGTTTAACATGAAAATGGAGGAAACGAAGAATAGTTTGGTAGCTTTTAGAAAAAATTGTTTAATTGGACGGTTTAACACTTGGAGGATGGATATTCTGATTAATATTGCGAAGATTGAAGTAACAAAAATATTACGATGCGAATGTCGTGTGTTTTTTAGGTAAAAAGTAATGTGTGGTAAAATAACGATACGATTTCAAACGTTCATGAGATCGCTTAGGAATTAAATAGGTTGAAGAACGTAACGATAAGAAATATCATTTTAGTTCACAATTGAAACTTAAATGTCGAGGGAAGACAAAATTGGACGATACAGTAAAAGGTATCGAGAAAAATTCTCAGTCATCTCACGAAACAGCCAACGATCAGACGATCTTTGATCAGTATCGCGTACCGCCGGTAATGAATTCCTTGATACGAATTAAGGCGCGGGAGGCTGTTAATTTCGACGGCTGCACATTCTTCCAAGTACTCCTTAGATCGTTAGCATTCGAACACGCGTCAAAAATAATAACACGGCCTTTAAGCTAAATTACACGTGCTTCCAATTACGAGTATTATTCACGCACGATAACCGCGTCTCTTTTTCTCTCTTTCCCAACGGATCAGACGAGCGCGATCCGCGACGCGGCGCCCAAGGATTTCATAATTTTCCTCGGAAAGTATTTCGTCTGTTCCGCTCGGCTTAATCATCGACCATCGTGCTCGGCGATAAACAAACTATTAAACAACGATTCCGAATAGAAGTCGCGAGATAAAAAGAATACGAGAGAGAGAAGGATCGTCGAAGAGCTCAGCCTCGTCGCCAATTATAGAATTTTCCACGCTCCACGTTTTTATTTTCCTTCTCCGCTTCTTCTTCTTCCTTTTCCTCTCCCTATTCGCACTTTTTTTTTTTTTCTCTTCCCGGAAAAATGATCTCTCGTGATCGTCGCATCGACTCGAAGCGAGAGAATGGAACGAAGAGTTCGTGAAAACCCGGCACAATGTCTCGGTACTGCGCCATTACCGCGCCGTTTCCATTATTTCTCTGTCTCTCGGTAAACGAACTTTTTCTTTTTTATCCGATTGAAAAGAAGAGGTTCGAAGAGGTCCGCGAACGTTCGAGCGCGCGCCTCCGCGACGACGTCTCGACGGTCTTATCTAGCGTGGCGTCCCCATGCTCGCGACACGGATTGTTAACTGAATCCGGCAGCCGGCATTGTTTCACCACCGAGAGTCCCGAACACAACAGTGCTCCATTGTATTCCCGGTCGCGCTCATTCAGCTTTTTCTTCCTCTTCGTCGGTTGCTTTTTTCTCTGTTTTTTTTTTCTGTTTTTTGCTTTTACCGTGCTCTGATCCGTCAACAAGCTACGTGCACGATTCTCGGTACAGTTGTTGGCTAGGAAATTTTTTCGCCTTCATAGGGAAGCGTGACGTGATGTGTTTTGAATTTTGTGGGTGCTGATAATTTGTGATTAAATAATGCGCGATATAATGTGGTTTGGAAATTGTGGATGAAATAGGCTTTGAGAGGTTCTTTTACGTATGTTGATATGGATTACAGAATCCACCCAACGGAACTAACATCTTTTTAGTTTAACATGGCTAGGTATTTTTCACAAATAACAATGTACAATCAATACAATACGTACGTCGTAACGGCTCAGCATTTAGAATAAGAAGTCGGAGAAAGAACACCGTCATCACATCGCAGATACGACAAAAGGGAATGTAACGTAATAGTACAAGTCTCGTAACTGAAGATATCACGATTATTTTATCCTACAATGAAGTTTGAATTTCAACAATATATAGTTGCTCACAAAAATATTCTCACAAAAGTACTTAACACTAGAACTATCTACGATTAAGGTATACTTATTTCTACTAGAAAATTCAGAATAGTAAATACTTAAAAAAAACATAGGACGCAAATGAAATAAATCTTTATTTATGTTCGTTGCAGAAAATCGCAAAGAATTTTAAAAAACGCACCATTGTGAATTTATAGAATTTATATAAAAAATTGAAAACCAGTCATTTTGATCACTTCGGTAGTTTTAGTATTAAGCATCGATCAAATTTTTCTCGCAATTACACGTTTGCAAATAAGAAACTAAATCGGAATCTATTTTTGACAAACATTGAAGGATTAATTTTACAATAACATATGACACTTTTCGAAGAAAGCAAAATATATATAAAAAAAGATTATATTAAAAAAAAAACTAACATTGATACCTGATAGCAAAATATATATATATATTAGATTGTTCCAAAAGTTTCTTTCGTTTTATTAATAAATAATGGATACATAATATTTTATGTTTTACGATATATTATTTTATACAAGATTCATTTCTCTCGTTTAACAAATAAGGCTGGATGTTTATTCAATCATTGCTAGACGAAAGCATTGAACTTTCGGGACAATCTAATATAAAAAAAAAATTATATTTAAAAAAAACTAACATCGATACCTAAAGTGGTCGAATACTCACGCAGTATAACGTGCACCAACCTTGAAATTAAATTTCTGAAATTGATTGTCAGTCGAAAAGCTTCCTCTTCGCGTGACACTCAACCCTTTTAATTAAGACGCATCCATTACACGCCGCGCTGTTTCTCTTTCTGCCTGCGAATCGACTGTTGCACGGTGGATATTTTCGTGCCAGGGCATCGTTTATCGAGGATATCAGTCGGTTTCCTTGGATGATGCGGCTGCGAGCCGCAAGTACACCGTCGTCGTGGCGGCGGCAACGGATAATGTGTGTTTCGGCCGCGGTGCCGAGAATAGTTCAAAGTAAATAGCATGCCGTGAGTGGTGCCCTCTAATCTTCTTCTTCTCCTTACCACGGGGGATATTCTGATTGCATTATGACCGACCACGGCCAGATACCACTTCTCCAAAGGGATATTCGAGCGTGGCTGATGTAACGTACGCGCGATGTACTCCAAGAGGATACCGAGAACGATGCTGTGCGTCGGTGGAACGAACGTTAGGATGCTCTTTGTTGTGTAACGGAAAGAGCTTTGTGAAACATCGGTTTCGAGTGTGGTTTACTACCGATAGAACTGGCCTGGTTGCGATAACCTGTTTGTAAGTTTGATGAGCGAATTTTTTTTATTAAGAAACTACCGATTGATCAAAGGAATCAAGACGATAGGTATTTTTAAAAATAAATAATGCGAAAGAAGAAGAACCTTCGGTTGTCTCGCTTGGAGAAAATCACGAAACATTCTTTAAAATTAACGGTTGCCGGTGTGAAGAATTTTTTTTTAGAAACTAGAAGCTTTTGGTTGTATTCTTTGAGTTTTCTTTTTTTATGTTTAATTTAATTCAGTCCCTTAGGATTCTGTATCGAATTAAACTCGAAATCTTATTTTGGCCTATTCTTGTCATTTTCAGCGTGCGAATTGTATTATTCATATTAGAATTATATTTAATGTCGAAGATATTGCAGGTTGCTAAAATATGAAAATGCAGATGAATTACTAAATGTTTTTTAAAGCAGCTTACCGAATATGAACCGGTTGAGACGGAGTATCCGATGTAATTTTTAAAAGTGTTAAAGTCTTGCTGAAATACCAAAAATTGCTAAAATGTTTCTTCGAATACCTTGAATTTTATGACGAACTGTTGTACGGAAATTCAAAGATCGTACCTAAGTATGATAAAGCTGAAAGGGTTTGCAGGATTATATGTAGCATAGCGTTTATGATAGATAGGCTAATAATAAAGCGGATACGAATAGATGATGTTTCTCATGCTCATCCGTTTGCTAATGCTCTCTTTAGTCTCTAGCTTGAAATTCTCTATCTAAACTCTCTCTTTAGACTCTCGCTGGTCATCCACTGTTAACCCTTAAGAAACTCGCGTGTAGACATTCGTATTCAAAGTCGTAATTTACCTGTATCGATACTCGGACTCGTTCTCGAAACAACCAGCACGCTTCGGCTATGGAAATTTTCTTACCGTTGTTTCTCGCAGCTGTGTAATTTTGAGCATTTTTTTAATTAGTTTTTATTGTGTGAAATTTAACGATATGATTTATACGTGTGTGGGTTCTTACTGGTTTACTTGGATCAAGTATGAAACCCACACGAAGCGTTAAATTGTATTGAATGAAATTTTTCTAACGAGAAATGAATAATATTTTTCGTATCAATTGCGATACTTCCGATAAAAAGTTATAAAACGGCTTGAGTTCTATATTTATGTGCAATTTCTATGACTGCTTTATACATCTAAATTTCCAAGATGGCTGACACCAACGCTCGGTTCCCATGCTTTGTAAATATCACAAATATCATTTCCACATCTCTCTGATCAGATAAAATCAATTTTTCCTTGTAAACTGTTTAAACGGCGAGAGAAAAGAAAA
>SMSQ01023270.1:6238-27932 GCA_019453375.1 Ctenoplectra terminalis
AAAAAAAAAAAAAAAAAAAAAAAAAAAATAAAGAAAAAATTGTTCCATTTTTATCAAACTCGGCAGAATAGTTTAAGTTGAACGTTAACGAGTATACGCTGTCATCTTTTATCACAGATAACATAATAAAACTTGACGCAGCATCAGTGAGAATAACGTTTTCATAAACTCTTTGTTGCGTTAAGGTAAAAATAAAAACACAATGCTTGTTTTATTTTTAACGCTGAAAATACATTCTGTGCTTTTATAAAGTGCGAAATGTTTTGATGCTAACGAGATTCGTATTGAAAATTTCCACAGGAAAAGTGCAGAGTGCAAAACGCTTTGACGTTGATGGCAAAAGCGTCACGGAAAGTCCAGTTGACTGAGCGTTCGCCCTTTCCTGTGGCCAGTCATAATATTATCTGACACAGCACTGCTTCATTTCCATTTGCACGTTTCATTATCCGGCTCGATGACCCGCGGGCCATCTGCTCTGAGAAACTAAAAAGAATTCGTCTCCGCCAGTAATCAAAAGTATCAGGATGCGAACCAGGGGGAAAATGTTTTCTTCGTTAACGAGTTCGTTAAACCAATCAAGCTGTTTACCCCCTTTTTATCTGACTTTTCTAGGAACGTGTATAATACACATTTTCTTTTGCTTTGCTGAGAAAGCCGTGCCTCTGCTAAAGCTTCGGGCAACTGCGTACCGCGGTATTTACGCAGCGTACAAATCACGAAACTGTAATTGCGTAGCTTCCAAAATGTTACGTGGCATTACGCAACTGTTACACAATCACCAATTAATGGATGATTCAAATTTTCCTGTCCTTGCGTTACGTAACGAGTATTAACGAGGGTAAACTTTGGGATATTTTTTTTTTACTGTCAAGTATAAAACAAAGGCATTGAAAATGAAACATGTTCATAATATCAGAGTTAACCCTTTGCACTCGCGAACTTTTTTAAGTTTCAAAGGATTACTGCGAAAACTTAGTGTTCTTTTTGAAGAAAAAAAAGAAAATTATCAATCTTTACGATTTTTTATTTATTCGGTTGATTTACTTTATTGTAAAACAAACGAAGCGTTTGAATCGACGAAGATACAGAGTTTAATTCAAAACTTAATCTCTGAAGAAAATTATGCGTGTCGCCATAGCGGCGCTAGTCGAGTGCAAAGGGTTAAACTTTGGGATATATTTTTTTATTATTAACATATTTTAGGCGGGTACCGGTATTTGTACCCGTTCCGTGAAGTGTCGGCTATAGGCGGGGCGGGTATTAATACCCGTTTCGAGACACTTACGTTAACACGTTGACTGCCACGCCGAAATCACATGTTTTGCTCAGGACGCCATGGCTCAGGATGTCACACTGGTAAATAAAAGATTCGACAGAAATTAATTTCATTTTTGATCTTCTAATAAAAATTTTTAACCGTTGAATTGTTCCTCTTGGTCGAGTCATATCATTTGACCCGCTACGCCGTCAAGTTACGCTCCTGAGAGCACCCGCCTAAAATGTGTTAAGTATAGAATAAAGGCATCGAAAATGAAACATGTTCCTAATACGAGACTGCAATAATGTTTAGAGCTATTAACCACTTGACATACAATGACGTCTTTGAGACGTTAAGAGTTGCCTTTGGATGTCGTTTCTTTCTGTTTAGAAAAGTTTCATACTCCACAGATCGACTGATTTATTGAATATACATTATTCAATATGTTAGAAAATCGCGGTAGACAAACGGCTGAAACAGGCTATGTGCATTTCTTCAAGGCGCTTCCCCACTTAAGCGAAATTTCTTGGGACTTAGGGTAATAAAACTAAGACAGACATACTAGCGGGAACGTCCTCACGACTCACGTATAGTCCAGGAAAGGACATTATTGTACTCGTCTTCAACGCGAACGCACGTAAAATTAAACGAAATATTGAAAATGCCCACAGATTTTATTCTTACTTACCGCTCGAATCCTGATTCCACTTTACAAATAATCGTTCGTTAATATTGTGCACCAACCTTATTAAACGATACTTAGGAATGTAGATATTCCGTTCTGTTTCTAAGTTAGCGTAACGATTCAGTTGAACGAAATTAAATAGTGTTCTTGGGACGCATCTGATTCTGTTTTATTTGTATGTCAAGGGGTTAACCCTTTAGCTGGACTCGACATTCCATGTTGCTCGATTCCTTTCACTTTCATAATATAAGACACATTCTCTTTGATGAAAAATAAATTTCAACGATTTTTATCAATGTACATATGGACCGTTTATTTTGAAAGTGGTGTAAGTCCATTTAAAAAAGAAATGAGATATCGTGTAATTTATGCTTAATTTAATATAAATATTTTATGTGTAACTAGTTAGTGTTTAATTTCTTAAAAAATTCCCATCTTTTGTACAATATAAAGATATCAAGCAGTTATTACCTTATATACCTCCGGTGCATCATGAATATTTCAAAACACTGCCACATGCAGAGCACAAGTAAATACTACCAATATCTAATAATTTTAACAATGTAATTAACGTCTAAAATTAAAAATACTACTTCTATCTAATATCGTGTCATTATTTGTAAACAAAATTGGATTAATATGAAGTATATTTTAAGTGATATTTGATGTTTCAAAATTGAAATTAAACGATTTTTACAATCGACTAATTTTGAAAGTGGTGTAAGTCCATTTGCAGCCCGTAAATATACATTATTTTAGTTAAATTCGGATAAAACAAATTTATACAATCAAATTACATACTGATAAATCAGTAGAAACATTGCCAGACTTGATATAATTAACTTAAATTTTTTAATTGACAAATATGCTAACCTTTAATTTTCTCGAAACAAGACAAAATGGACTTACACCACTTTCAGAATAAACGGTCCATATATTACTGAATATAAAAGTATAAAAGTTAATGCAAACTCAATAGAGATTTTTGAAGCTTATTAAAAACGAACCAGTTGGGGTAAAATATCGACAGTGACTCAGAGTGCAAAGGGTTAACCCTCTATAGCCCGAATTTTGTCTATTTATTGGAGAAAAAATTACGATTGATTACAGTTTTTCACTTTGATTTGAAAATGTTTTAACTAATAATTACTGTAGATGGATCGTAGTGTCACTACAGCAATACAGTAGTCAAATTTAATAGTGCAGCGATAACTAAACAAAATTAATTTTTTAAAATATAGATACATCAGTTTGTAACTTTTAAGTCACACGGTCCCATAGAGGGTTAAAACAAATGACAACGTCGTTTGCATGAGACTGTTGTTCACGTGGAAACGATTGTTTCAGCAAGACGCCATTAAGTTCGTTTCTTTTTTTTTTTATTTAGTTCAACGCAAGATTTTATAATCGTTTACAAGGAAGCTTTGTATAATATTAAAGATAATTCTATTATCCTTTAAATGGAACATTAATCAAGTTTTCTCGGATTGATTTAACTTTTTTTTCTGAACCTAGGATGTTCCTAATATGAGACCCTATGCTGTTATTAATATGAGATATTTCGAAGCATTGTTTTAATATATTGTTACTACGTTTTTTGTTATAATTTTCACTTGTTAAACGACGCCATCAATAAAACGTAAGAATTGGAATAGGGTTCTGAAAAATGGTTCACAGAGGAACCATAAATATTTTGGGAATACTGATGTTACATTTATATATCAAAATTGTCTTAAAAAGGCAAAAAAATAAGTAACATTTCAATATTAGTTCAGTTTTCTAAAACCAATTTTGCACTTTATTATACTTTCTATATTTTCATACCGAATGAAAAGTATCTACGAAAGTAATATTTTTCTTAAGTACGTATAAATAAATGACTAATGCAAAAGTATAAAAATTTCTTATGAAACCAATAGGAAGGGAAATTAATTTCGTTATTCCAGATTTGTACAAATCATAAATTGTAGAATTCAAAAATGTTTCGAATGCAGCTTTTACACTTTTTTGATTCTGAACAACTTGTTAGATTCAAACTTCGGAAAAACAACGTTTCAACCTAATAATAATTATATAATAAATAAATATATTAATTATATTAATAATATTTATATCAATATATTATAAATATAAATATATCAATTGATAAAACATTAAATTGTTAGAGTAAAATTTACAATTGTGAATTCATTAAAACATTAAAAATATCTAAATGACGCAAATATGAAATAAGCAGAGATTTCTGAAAGCTTTATAACTGGACTTGTAAAATATGTATATTTCAACTACTTGACGAATATAAGGACGCTCGTCATTTTTAATAAAATACTCGCAACAAGTGTTCTTATTAAAATATTCAATCTATGCATACAAAAATATATATACGAGCCACTTAAACCATGTTTCTAACACTTTCTAAGAAAGCCTTAAGGCTATTCATTTTCAGAAACTAGTTTCAACTACTAAACTTCAGCTTCCGGCGATAAAATGTACAGCACGTGACTGTTATTTCCGAATGCTCAAAAAGCCTTCACAATTTCATGAAACTGAAACGATATTCCTATGAGTATCTCGTAAATATTTCACCAATATCCAAATGACTAATAAAAATTCCAATATTATCAGACAATTTTTTCCAAATTCCCGTTATACACTGTAAAATAATTTTATTTATTTTAACACTTGGCACGCGGGTATACTTCGCCGCCAACTTACGCGTGCAGCGGGCGTTTTTTCGTGAATCGCGCGGAAGTTTGGTTATTCAGTAAAATCGCAGTAAATCGAAAACTACTTCCTTTTTATGAACGAAACTTTTTTTATTTTACACTTAAATATATACTGTATGATTATTTTAACAAAAAAAAACGATATTTTTCCGAAACCACAAAAATAAACGATTTTTAAAATTTTACAAAACACGACTTGTACGTTTTGGAGCTAGGAATTCGATTGAAGACGAAATAACTCAGCAAAAGACCGAGTAACTTCTAACTAACTAAATCATAACTTGTGGGAAGAAAAAATGCAAAGCGTTGCCCAGCAACGCAAACAATCCGCGTATAATGTCACACATACATATAATTATATGTATTTAGTAGATTTGTGGTGGATACTCGCTATACGTATTTTTACGTGACCCGCGCTCCAGTGACAGACCCAAGTGTTAAAAATACCTGTGCATTTGAGAGTACAACTATTACAAATTACACTCGGGAGTAAAATTTATCAGTTTACATATTATTGAGAGTATTTAACGTATAATTTGAGATTACTCTCCAGAGAAATTATCGTAAAAAAAAAAAAAATTCGAATGAACATATACCTTAACCATTTTAGTGCCAGGGGTCATTTCAAAAACTATGTCGGATAATGCCATGCGGCGCCAAAGCGCTTCTTTGATATAATTTCATAAAATGTCAAGCAGCGCGGCCGCGCTGTTTTGTTCCTATGTCAATAAATGTCTTCTACTAAAGCGCACTATTAATTAACACGTTGACTGCCACCGTGGTCACCCGTGACCAGAGCTTGCCTTTTCAATGGGGCCATGGTCGTCACTCGGCGCTGCTAACTTTTTTAGTTTAAGTAAAATATCGCTGTAAAATGCCAAAAATCATAATAATACTACAATAATATAATATTATTTGCTTACCGTATTATTACAAAAGTGATCAAACACTGTTGTAAAATATGAACTTCGTTGTGAAATACCAGAAAATGTTTCCTCACTTTTTTCGTTCGAAATGGCTAACCGATGCAGACGAAAATAAAGTCGTAAAATAGAGTCGCAAGTCTCGAAGTATTCATAGCAATAATTTTCCCAAAATTGTCTAATAAGAATAACTAACAAATAAGTGCTCTTTAGCGCCACGATGGTCACGGGTGACCACTAGCGAAATAAACACATTGTTGATAAGAATATGATTTTATTAGGTATCGGAGAAAGTTGGTGCGGTTTTTTGCCAGAGATAAATTCAAATTTAATTTGTTGTAGTATTTCGCAGCAATGATATAATAATTATGGTATCATTAGAAGATTTTGTCCATTTAGTTGATGCACACTATTTCATTTCTTCGTTTGTTTCAATGTTCCGTTATCTATCCAAAGTAAAAGATGGTAAGCGAAATGTTAAAAATTTATGGTTTCGTATTTTATGAATTTAACTTTGGAAACGGAGCAAGAAATGTAGCAGAACGCTTTTGTAGTATTTGCAGAGATCTTTCTGTTGTTAAAAACACAGCATTGTGAAAATTTAAAACGATAACGAGATCAAAGCAGCAATTAATTTATTTTTTGCGATCAAAACTCAAGCTTTTTAAACTAATGGAACGTATAAGTTTAAAAAAACATTGGAAAAGAGCGACTTTATTAAATAAGATTACATTTCAGGAAAATTCGGACTCCCTAAATTTTATATCATTAACCCATTGACTGGCAGGCATATTTAGAGCGTCTTGCCCTGGGTGCCAAGGTTTTATTTCAAAGAATACATGAAATTTTACAAAATATAACAATATTATGTTAATAATATAATATTGTAATGGTATTTACAGTAATTTTTATTGAAAAAAAACACTAATAATTCTTAACTCAAATGGCCATTTGAAATTAATCTAAAATTGCAGCACACACTACGAGATATCTCGTAGCTGGCAGTTTTGGTACACACGCTTACTACGATTTCTCGTAGTTGGCAATCAATGGGTTAATCCGCACAAATTTATTCCGACACCTAATATATCATCATATTATTTAATATTTTACCATTATATTCTAAGAACAATGAAAATTATACCGTGGTTCCTTATTCGGTACCATATAAAAAAATGCGTAGCAGTGCAAACGCCGTGGTACTGTGTGCGATCGCAGTGCGATCGCACTGTGTGACACCATAACCGTTAAGAAAAAAATACAAAATAATAATTCAGTGAGACCAATCTTCACAATTCTTGTATAATATAAAGAAGAATGGAGTAGATGATGGCACACGGTTAGCATGATGAGGGCAAAAAAAGAAAATGCTGTTACTCTCAATCGGAAACTGTAACGGCGCTTTAGCCTACAGGGAATTCGGTTGGTAATAGCTATTAGCTAATCTGCTTCTGACAGTGCAGCAAGAACAGTCAGAAAGAGACACGGCGAAGGAATGGCGGAGAAAATGAGAAAGGGCAGGGGAGTGCGGAAACTCAGTGGCGAGCACGTCGAGACGACCGTGAGAGGCCAGCCGGATAGCCTTATAACCCTCGGGCTATATCCTAAAAGTTATCTGAAAATTTCATTTACGACGAGAGAGTTAATAAATGTAAATATTAGCCGTAGAAGCAGTTTGGCGGGAACTACCACTACACGGATGCAAGCTCTAAAACCATCCTGAGGGGTCCGCCACGGAGAGCGCGGGAAGGTCGGATTTTGAGTTCGTTAAAGCGTGGATCGATTCGCGAGTGGTGGTTCAGGAGAAAGGCAAAAATCTAATCTGTTCCCTTGCTATTCTATCATGTCCTCGGCGAACTTTTAGATGCACCGAGAACGTGAGAAAATGAGATACGATGTGCCTCTCGCTAGAATAGAAAAACTTGGTGAAAGTGGGATAAATTATCGCGTAGATGAACTTAGAGTGCAGACATTGGTACTTTCAAGCAAATATATTAAGTATACGAATGATTTTTTGCTTTTGTTAGAAAAATGTACTCTTTATTTTTATAATATTGAAATATCCTCTGTTATCAATAGCTTTTTTTCATGGTTGCGACATTTTTATTCGGTAATACATAAGGTTTCTGGATTTCAAATTTCTTATGATTTTTAAAAGAAAAATTTCTCTTAATAAAATTGTACAATTTTTTACATTTCGTGTATGTTACTGTATCGTCGCGAAGAGAAAAAGAGATCATGTGGATATATTTTTATTTCATCCAACGCGAAAGAATGCTGTGCCAAATATACATTTTATCGGTAAGTATTGTATCCGTAACCGTTTTCTGAATTATATTCCAAGCAAAATAACGAAGAATACGTTGTTTTAATATGTTGTATTTCGACGCTGTAAATATATTAAAGAGTGGCAGGGTATATCGATTTCAGCCCTCTATAGTCAGAATTTTGCTCGTTTATCAGAGAAAAGAACTATGATTGATCACAGTACCTTACTCTGATTGCAAAATTTCTTAAAGCAATAATTGCTATAGATTGTGGTATCACTACGGTAATAGAGTAACAAAATTTAATAGTACAGTGATAACTAGATGAAATAAATTGTTTTAAAATATAAATACATCGGTACGTAACTCTGAAGTCACATAGTGCCATAGAGGGTTAACACTAAACCTACCAAAGCGGTCAAATGACCGTTTCGTAATTTCTTGTCCAAATTTTATAAATTATTATCGGTGCACTTTTGAATATTTTTTTGTGATTTTCCGTAAAATGTATGGTCAAAGATTTGTTCCTCTAGCATTGTGTATTTTTCCAAGTATCTATTATTGTAATTTCTTTGATACAAGCAGGTATAGTTTAATCGTCGGTAGGTTTAGCGTTAAATGATGCTACAAAATATATTTACATCTGACACCACAGTGTTACTTTCTGCATCCAATAAGATTCCTTTGAACAAATAATTCAAATAAACGAAGCTGTGAAATAATCTATTTTATTTGAAACAATAATGATTGCAGGACGGTGTAATATTTTTTGCAACTTTATATCGATGCAATTTTTTTTTTTTATTTTTTAATACGCGTGCTTTGAAACGGTTCCCGTAATTTTGGTTTCGGAAGATTGTTGAGTTATTCTTTTTTTTTCTCATGTTTCGATGGTATCAGTATTTTTACTAGTTACAAGTTCAGTAACTGTAACAGGATACGTAGTTAAATGTTACCGTAACGATTTCTCTTTGATTACAGAAGTATTTTTTCTATACCCACGCGCAATTTGTTTCTGTTGAAAATAAAACTCTTTTTTACTGTTCTTTTTTCTTTTTTTTTAATCGACATTTTAATACGCACGAAACATAAACGATACTTTAGAAACATTTTACTCTCTAAAGTACGCATTTGTATAGAATTCAAATTTATTGTCAGTAACAAAGTATTATGGTATATCTGAAAAAATTTGGTCGAAACTGAAGAAACTTAATATAATTGATCATGCATATCGCGATGATTAGAAGACTATAGCGATTTAAAGAAATACAGACGGAAGGAAGTTGCTTGGTATAAATTAAATACAAATAGTGCCAAGGAAGCAAACTGAGAGCAAATATAAAATTAGTGCTTCGAAAAAAACAATGCGGCTCGTAGAATGGACCACACACATCGAAGAGAGGAGCAGATGCTAGTATAAGAGGTTAACAGAAGATAGGGGTTGAGTACCTGCCGAGAAATACCCAGCAGATAAAATCGATAACGGTGCCTTCCAACATACCTTCTGAAGCACGAAGGTATAAAAATTTTGCCTGATTGCATTTGATCGGAAGAGCTTACAGTTTAGTCACGTCCAACGTTGAAAATATTAAGAAAAAGCAGATTTTGGTAAATTTATGTTTTAGCATTTTAACCGGTTTTATTCACAATTTTGTTTTCGTATCTAAATCTATAGAAAGATTTGCTTGAATTTTGACAACAAAAATAGCAGGAAAAGATACATGAAAAATAAAAATTTCGAATCCAGTTATCACATATATTGTAATTTTATATTTATCTTTAAAATTTTTAATAATCTTTGTACCAACTCGTACAAAGTAACACAATGTTATTTTATATATTTCGTTTTTTCAATGCACTTTCGGAAATTACGAAGCATTTTGAAAGATTGAAAAAAAATTAAAAGTAATTAATTCGCTATTTTTAAAAATCGTATACGGAGATTTATTTTTTCATTAATTAATAGCTCTATTTTTTCTGCGAAACCAGAAATATTTAAAATTAAATTCACCAATGAATTATTCACAGAGAATCGTTACTTTTTGACGAATATCATGTAATAATTAAAGTAACGCCAACCTGCAAGACTTATTAAAATATTCCCGATCGATGAAGTAGCATTACGGTTGTTTGCGATTTAAAACTACTAACCAATGATCAGACAAACCGTATTAAATCTAATCCATAAATCAGAGAATATAATTCCTAAATTTTTGTAGGTGGAGAAATAACGCGTAAAGAGGAGAGGATAACGATATTAAATGAAAGAGATATCAATGCTCATAAAGGAATCACATTAAATTCCAACGGTATTATTCCAGAGTTTGAATTCTACAAATTATTTCGGTATGAAGGAATTGTAACGGTAGCGTTCAAAGAATTTTTTAATTCTAGAACTGATTATTTTAATTAACAGACATAACGTTTTATAGAATCTACGTCTGGTTGATGTTTTATTCGAGAAAATGACATTTCGTACATTTACTGGAAAAAATTAAGAAAAAAAGTACAGGTAGCCCTCCTACAACACGGCATCTTATAACACGGTTACGCTATAACACGATTCATAAATTGCAGGAACCCTCCTACAACACGGCATCCTATAACACTTTCTTATCCTCTAACACGATAAGAAAATTGGAAAAACCTTTGTACAACACTGTACTTCTATAGCCGCGCCGAGGCTTGCCGTCTTAAAGATACAGTTTTGCGGAAAGTAATTCTTTTTATCTCCGTGGCCTGAAAACAAAAGTGTCTCACGCTTGTACATACATTTATATTTTTAATAAAAATTAAGTTATTTATGTAGAATTAAAAAAAAAATTTGTTTTTAATATAAGTTTTCGGAACGTAACCCCCCTTTTTGTACTGGCTCTGGGTCTCATACAACACGGTTTCACACAACACGGCATTTTCTAGGAATCAATCTACCGTGTTACAGGAGGGTTACCTGTACTCGTTTGAGAAACAGTATTCTTCATCTTCCTAGATACATAGCTTGAAACTAAAAACAACATAAAGATATAATATTTTGTACATTAATATGCAACAAGTTTTTTTTTTAAATATACAGTACTGTGCAAAAGTCTTAGACCATCTACATTATTGATCTTGTAACTGTAATTAAACATATTTTAGAGAAGCATTTCTTAACATTGTTAAATTCAAATTTTTCCATATTGCCTTCCTTGTGTTGGTCATGCATAATTTTATCTGGTGAAAATCAGCTTCTTAAATTGTCGATAACAGAATGGCAGGAAATGCAAAGTGAGTTTCTTAAAATTTTTTCAACAATTATCTAAAAAAAGAAAAAAAAAAACTGTCGTGTAGCGAAAGTAAAAAGAGAATACACAAAATATTGATTGTTTTAAATTAATCGATATTTCTCAATCTAATTAACTCCTCGTGAATCTAATTCTTAAAAAAAAAGAAAGAAATAACGTAAAAATAAAAATAATATCAATCCATCTTAAATTCGTTTCTAAGATAACACAATATTTTTTTTGACAGGTGGTCTAAGAGTTTTGCACAGTATTGTACATGTAATACATGTAAAGACTACAATAAATATTGAGCCCGAGACGATTCTCAAACGATTGCTTTGTTTCTTAACTTTTGTCGGTGACTGTACGTGCCAACCTAATCATAACAAATGAAACAATGAAAGTTGGTAAAAAATATTGGAGAAATTATAGGATAAATTAATCTTTGGTAGTCTGAGAACTGACATTCTTAAATTTTTGTCATTTAAAACTTTTAAAGCGATTAGAGCGACAGTTTCGTAAAATCACCCCTCGACAGGTCAGAGAGGGTTGAGGTTACGTAGAGGTGGCATTGCAGGTTGGCCTCAGATGAAGAGAACCCGATGGTCTTGCAGGAAACAGCTGACGTTCCAAGGTGGAAATGACCCGTCATTCACAGACTGCCAGACGATCTTTCAGCTCCTTCGAACTACACTGATAGCATATTATCAAAATTCTATGTAGCGCACATTTGCACGTGTTTCACATTTTACTTTATTTTTCAATAACTACTTTTTACTCTCACTTCATCTATTCTGAGAAAATAATTTGTTTTGTACGAGAGTTGAACGTTGCATCAACTGCAAGGTTATTAGCGACGACGTAAATGGGAATTTTCTGTGTGTTATTTTATAGTATTCCGTTGAATAATTTTGTTTCTTTTATGAATTTCAAAAGATCGTGGCTTTTTTGTGTTCTGAATTATTTATATTTGTATTATAAATTGTAACCTTCGTATGTCTATATCCATTAAACGAATAATAATGCCAATGGGAAACATATGCGAATAATTATTTTTCCTGTAAGCCGCTAATTTTAGAAACGTATCCATCATATTAGCTCGTGTAATGGATGTTCGGAGTCATTAAAATGATTTTGCAAATTGATTCATGTGATCGATCAAAATTTGTGCATTAGTGAAACGACCATTTCGAATGTATGTACCTATTTAATATTCAAAAGATATAAAATACAATACTATCATAATTTAAATAAATGAAAAATTGTAATAGACGTAGAAATAGAAAAGAAACTTTTATAATTTCACTAATTTTTAATTGACTCATAAATCTGATTTAGATTACAACTTTATTTTGCATCATGGTATTCAGTTCTACATAAATTGCGTATTCTGAACTGCATAATTTTAGCTGTTTCTGATAGTAACTACGTGAATACATTTTTTTTTACACTAACTATAACTATATAGGGTGTTTCACGTAATTGTGTCAAACCATAGCGTTAAAAGATAGAAAAAAATTGTATTAAAAAAAATTAAATGGTTCCGGACGATATCACGTGATTTTAGAGGCGCTTCGAAAATTTATGGGTCGTCTTTATTTGTTTAAACGGAACTATACATTTTTCTATGTACCATTTGATATGTTCTTTTAATTCTTTACAGAAAAGTGTTAACACGTTAAGCGCCACGCCGGTCCTTGTGGACTGACGCTGAAATTTTTGTTTAGGCGCTGCTAGTTTCCGAGGACTGACAGTATCAATTTCAATAAACAATACCTTGTAATTCATTAGTGGGTTCTATTGAATCACATTAAACAAAGATACGATTTTTCTTTGCAAACTTTCACAATTTCCTTCTTAAATTTTTTATTATTTTGCGACCAAATGTTTTTCAATTAGTATCACAGAACACAGGCTAACGGAAAGTCGACCAAAATCGGCGTGGCGTTTAACGTGTTAACACTTTGTTGACCGGGAATTTTACACAGAAACTATGTCACGTCACCGGCTGTTATTTTGTAATTGAATATGGAAGTAAAACGTTCTAAATAAACTCCAATAAATTTTATCATGATTGCCGAAGAAAGCATTTATTTTGGAGAATTTGGAAACCTGATTTTTATTATCAACGTAATTTGTGATATTACGTTTTTTTATTCTGTAATATCTTGTTTGAATAGCCGTTTTATCGTTTAGCTTCGAAAAGACGAGTTAACTCGTCACCATTCAGCAACGTTTAGGTATCAAAAGAATTAACTCGTCACCGGTCAGCAAAGTGTTAAGGTACTTGTGTCGAAAAGTTATTGGTTTCAGTTTCTCGACATTGTATCATATTTTGATCGAAATTCGAACGTTTGCTAATGTGTACGAAAACCGAAGTTAGAATATTATTTTCCAAACCCAAATATGTTAATAATTTTTTGTAAGGAATTAAAAACTACGTCGGATGTTGTATAAAAAAAATGCATGGTTCCATTAAAAAAAAAATAGAGGTGACTTTGGAATCCTTAGTGTAGGTGGAAAATGTGTGTGTGTGTGAGAGAGAGAGAGAGAGGGAGAGATCCCTCATAAAACCTAGGTCTTAAGTTTTCGGCCGCACCAATACGATGGAACCTCGTTTCCTATTGGTTCGACCTTTAGTCGGAAAATAATATAAAAGAGCCGACGAAACATAGTTTTAAGGAGATATACCAGAGATATAGATTGAGATACGGTCAGAGACATAGATATAGATAAAGTTTACGTCAACCATTGTAAAAACGTTTCAATTATATACTACTATTCCTATATTAGAGGTGACTTAAATCGTCTCCACCTTTGTAAAAGACATACTTCACATAATCCATTACCGGAAACCATTAAATTTTTTCCAATAAAATTCAGCGAAATTCTATCTTTCAACGTTTCAGCGCTATGGTTTGGTCCGGCTGCATAGAGCATCCTGTTTTCATATATCTCCGTTTTCCAAAGTTTCTAGCAATCGAATGCAATAATCTTTCGATGTAGATGTTAAATGTTTCATGTTTTTGTAGATTTTAGAACTGACGCATCGCTCGTCAATTAATCGTTCGACGTTTATCGTAACATGTAAAACAGTCGACACAGAGAGTACCACGTCACGCGTTATCGGGAAGCGCAATGCAACATCGCAACAACTTTCAACAGTTAGTGTGAAACAGCCCAGAGATTAACGTTGACCATCGGTCGGTAAAACTGCGCGATAAACCCTTGCTCGTAATTTTCGTTGCAAGTTGTTACGACAACCATACATCATACAGAATGAGTTTACTTCGAGCCGTAACGTTCCCATCGAAGTGATTTTATGGCACTTACTATTTTTAGTAAGGATACCAATGGTGTGAAAAATCAACTCGTCCGCATCCGTCTTCGCTCCTAGAGTTATTAGTTGGACAAATTAAGCACGTGTCGCGACGATTAATTTATGACACGACCATTTTACAACGTAAAATTTATCATGTCGGTGAATCGCTTTTTTGTGCGTCTATATGCTCCAATTCTGCTTCATAATGTCACAGAGAAAATGCGTGTGGCGGGCATAAAGTTAAATCTCGTATCTGTAGTATTTCGTTTAGCCACGTACTTCCCTCGTAAAGTTTCATGGCGTCCTTTAGCTCCACCCTTTTTCCTCAAAAGAGGATGTAAGAAAGTGTTGCGAGCACTTTCGACGGTACTGCACGAAGGTTCTTCGATGTCGATCCACTCGAAAGTCGAGATTTTTTAGGGTCGAACGACTTTGGGATCGGTCGTTCGAGGATTCTTATCTTCGATACGGTAGAACGATTTCGGTGGTGGACGGGCCAGCGAGGAATTTAAAGAAGGACGCAGGAGGATTCGAATGACGCGGGCTCTTTTTTGAAATTACACGGTACAGCCGTGGGTTACGGTAATGGCGGCAAACAGTTTCGTTCACGGACCATTAGTCAAAAATGCTTGGCTCTGGTGCTGTGCTGTCGTCACTACTACGCAAAAGCGGCTCGGATTGAGAGAGGGCACGGCCACTAAATATATCCTTACAATGGCACACTAACCGTTCTGTTTTGTTCTTGAACGACTGCAATCACCAGCAATTTGCCTCTGGTCTTTCAAGCTAAGTATTTCGGTCTAGCTGGCAAGCAACTAGACAATATACCTATTTCTTCGTACGAATTCTAATGGTATCGCGTAAGAAATGAAAACGAAGTAATATGGTAAAATATGGTCCCTTGAACTTTCAATCTGGCAATTGTACATAAAAGGGTCCGCTTCACCGATTTTAATTTAAATATATTATAAAACGCAACATTCCGAACAACTGTTTCCTTTGTATGTTGCAATTTATCTTTTGTTTTTAAACGAGGTTCGGGCGAACTTAACCCTCTATAGCCTGAATTTTGTCTGCTTATTGGAGAAAAAATTACGATTGATTATAGTTTTTCACTTTGATTTGAAAATGTTTTAACTAATAATTACCGTAGATGGATCGTGGTGTCACTACGGTAATACAGTAATCAAATTTAATAGTGCAGTGATAATTAAACAAAATTAATTTTTTAAAATATAGATACATCAGTTTGTAACTTTTAAGTCACACGGTCCCATAGAGGGTTAAAAGCTCCGTGAACAATTGCATATGCGAGGGTCAAAGGAATGTCTGTCATAACTCAATTAAAAATAGATTTAGTGATGAAAATGCTCGCGTGAAATAATAACAAATTACTTATAAAAATAATGACTTTAGTAATTTTTCTGCCGGAAAAAATAATGCTGGATTGAAAAATCTGGCTCAATCCTAAATCAGATACATTAATAGCATTAACTTTTAATCGAGTTATAAGTTTAGTAGACATTTCTTGCAGCTTCACATACACAGTTGTTCACGAGGCCTCTAAGTTCGACCGACTCTAGTTTATACAGTGTTGATCCGAAATAAGCAACTCGCTCGGGACCGGCCAGTTGCTTATTAGGGACGGGGTCCACTATTCGGTTTGATTGTGTTCTCAAACTAGACAAGAGAGAATACGGCAAACGAGCGGAAGGCACAAAATAACTGCAAACTCTACAATAATGGTTCGAGCAGCTATAATATTCTTCGAAAATGGTTATAATATGACATATCCTTTTATTCTGACACTAACGGACTCCGAACGACTACGATTGTGGAAGATTTAAAAAAAAAGAAAAGAGGATAACGAATAGCTTATTTCAGCCGGCGAATTTTTTTTTTTTTTATTGGGTAAGTTTAATTTAATTTTTCGATGCATTCTGAGTTATTCGTTGAAGTCAAGCTCGACACGGAGACAACGCTCTTCTGATGGCCGGCCGTGTTTTTCGTTAATAATTCGTTAACAAAGCCGAATTTGATATTTTCGCGAAGGAAAAAGTTACTTAGAATTATCTCAGATCACCTCTTAGAAGGACTTACAGACCTTTTGGGACACCCTGTGTAGGGATTATTTTATTATTTTTAATTTCCTTTATATGTAACAATAGCAGCAATTTTTCGTAAATATTTTGGAAACGAAAGCCGAGTGTCAGTAATATGCAAAAGAAAAAGTTCTTCAGAATGTTAACCCCTTGCACTCCGTTGTCTCCTCTGAGGGGATATCGTAATTCTAGCATATCACTCGGATATTCCCTCTGATGGGACATTAAAGTTTATTAACGATTACTGGGAATTAACTTATTTCAGTACAACTTTTTGAGAAGTCCATGTTTCCCTGAAGTTTTCTGTTGAAATGGCACAAGAAATCAAATCAAAATATGCTACAATTTTATTAATTTTTTATTAAATTTATAATTAAAGTTTATTAGTGTTTACTGGGAATCAACTTATTTCAGTACAACTTCTTGAGAAACGCATGTTTCCCTGAAGTTTTCTGTTGAAATGGCACAAGAAATCGAATCAAAATATGCTACAATTACTAAGAAATATAAAAAAAATGTCAACGTGTTTTACGAAAACTATACTATATAATACGAAGGTTCGCAAATGCACGTTTCTGCGACAAAGTGGCGCCGAGTAGCTGGTAGGTAACGTCCAGGATGGTTCGGAGTGCAAAAAGTTAATTTGTACAATATATGAAAAAATTATCGAAATCGATGAGGTAGCCTCTTTCATACATAATTACCTTAAAACTTACCAATTTGAAATGATTGTCCCAACAGAATAGCATTACAAACTAAATTTTCTAAAACGTGCACGAAACCATCGCAAATCGACGTTTCTACGTTCTCATTTTGCCGTTTGTCAAAGCTTTACGTGTTACAATAAAATGGTACATTTTCTCTAATCATCCCCTCCCTTCGAATATCGAGAAACGTTCAGCATAACATTCGACAAAACGGTCCGTCAAACGTCGCATACGAAATCAGCGATCTTATCTTTCAGCCAGAGTTTCGTAGAGCCTTGTAAACTCTCCTGTTGATACACCGCGCACGGAACAAACATTTGCAATATCCTCTCCGTACATAGTCGTCCACCAAAAGTTTCCTCGTTTGCCCGGCATTTTCCCAGTGCACACGTACTAATCCGTTACTCGTAATTAGAGTCGGATTGGCAATGGTTTAATCCCTCAACGTCAGTGCTTGCCGCCTTCGAACGGAACAGGGATGGAAGAAAAGGGCCGCGAACGTGCGAGGAAAAGGCAGAGACAGAGAGTTAGCCGTTACAACGAAGAACATCGTGGTGGAACACGATAGAGAGGACGATAGAAAGAGAATTGGAGCGAGTAGGAGAGAGCGGTGCACGCAGTACGAAGGGAAACTGCTGTTGCAACCTCCTTCATTCCCTGGCCGACACTTTAAGTAATAAGATTAGGAGGCGTCTCTGCTCAGTCCGAGCGAGCGAGATAACGTCGTTGCGAACCAAATGGACCGAGATATAGATAAGGGATAATTAGAGGAAGAGAGATAGACAGGCCGGAAGTTGGATGAACAGGAAACGAGAAGCGTGAAGAGGAACAGCACCGTGATGGAAAGAGAGAGATGGTAGAAACGTCGACCGAGGTGGCACAAGAATGACATTAGACATTTATTACTACGGATTCTACAATGAGAACTTCCTTCTCCTTTGAATGGCTCTCGGTAGTACAGGCTTCTCGTGCATTCCGCGGACTCGCTGTAAATTCGTTTTCGCTCGCGACTACGTCTCTATGGAATCGATGTCATGCAATCGAAATGGCTGTAGTATCGAATATGTTTTCCCCTGTCTGTCGATAGACATGTTAATGCGGGGAAAATCTGACGTTTCTGGGCAAGTAAATTGGAACACGTAACGTGTACATATGGAGCACGGTTATAATAGAATACTTGTTTTCTAAAATAAAACTTATCGAAATAGTTCTATACTGTGAAATCATTTTTTTTATTTCTCTGTGACATTTATTTTTATTTGAAAAAAATTTTTTTATTTTACTACCTTACTAGTAATTTTGCAGTATATTTAAATTGTACAAAAGAACAGCAGAACTAAAATCATATAAATTCGAACTTGTTACTCTTTTCTTAAGAACAAACAAAAAATTCGGAAAAATATTTTTTTTATCAACTCATTTGTTTTTGCGTGTTTTTATCTAATACAATTTTTTCGCGATTAACATTAAATACTTCATTTTTCTTAAATTTTTATACCCATTAATTCATTTCATTCGTTCGCGGTCTTCGTTATTAATACTTCAACCGGTTTTGAAAATTTAATAATATTGCATAAAATCAATATCGATTATTCTTAAAACGAATAATATGGAGGACATACTATAGAATAGTATGACAGACGATAGAATTTTTGTTCAATTGGTTAAAATAATTTCACATTTTCTTACAAAGGATCGAGCGAGATTTTCTGATCTAATTTTAAAATTAATATAAAATACTGAATTGTATATTCACATTTCGCTCTGTTCACGTTTCATTTTCGAATTCATTCGTTATGTAACACTATACCTGTCACTATACGGTATAATACAATTCATCAAAATAATTGCTGCATTTGTGCCCCTTTCCTTCTGTTGTTAAACTCGATAATAACTTGTTGGATAATTGCAGTTTCAATAGATCGTTGACATTGGCTCAATACGCAATTATTTCGAATTAGTCAGACATCGAGAATAGGATAAAGAATTTTTACACGTGTCATAGGGCATTGCAATAAGTTAGTCTCGAGCATGTTCCGTGTTTATTTCAAACATATGCTTGTACTTATTAACTTTTTTGTACTAAAATTATACACGTGTTACTATATATATGCATCGAAATATATAAATATAGTACCACTCATAATTATTTGAGCAACGGAGAGTTTACACTTTACTTTTGATTTTATTATAAAAGGAGCAAATTTCCTATCAGAATAATTGAAATTTTTTTTTTATTGTCAATCGGTTGAAATTATTAATACGTAACTTATAGTGGGTGATCAAATCATTACAACCACTTCGAAATAATTGCTTATTCAAATTTTGAGCAAGAATGGAATTGAAAGTACACTTGAAATAACACCTTTTTTCAGTACAAAAATTATTCTTAGGTTTTTAATAACGTATAACGATGATTTTAAATCTGCTACGAATTATTTAAGAAATTGTTAAGATATATACCATGATTCGTTGAATTAAATTTAAAGCTGGTAAATGTATATTAAAAATGTAATAAGTACACAGACTACTACTTAATAATGTTAAAACAGGTAACAATCAAGGGAAACACAAGTGAAGAAAGATAATCTGATAAATGACTAGTATCGAGTCACACTATTGCGAATGAACAATGTCAGTATAAAATGTTAGCCTATTACAAATATACTTCCTACCGTACATTAACCCTCTATAGCCCAAATTTTGTCTGCTTATTGGAGAAAAAATTACGATTGATTACAGTTTTTACACTTTGATCTGCAAATGTTTAAACTAATAATTACTGTAGATGAATCGTGGTGTCGCTACAGTAATACAGTAATCAAATTTAATAGCGCAGCGATAGCTAAACAAAATTAATTTTTTAAAATATAGATACATCTGTTTGTAACTTTTAAGTCACACGGTCCCATAGAGGGTTAACCAAGTAAAATAGTATCAACAAATCAAAATATAATCAAACTGTCTATGTGTCAAAAACAAAAAGAGTACCCACATGTTCTTATTATTCATGCCATAATATTACCAAAAATATAAAATATGTAACTGCTTCGTCTGATCGTAATAATTTGATCACCCACTGTAAATACAAACTACCGAAGCAACGTCCATCGACGCGCAGCCGTTCGAGTAATTATGAGTAATAGGGCACGTAGATGTGGTAATGATGTATAAATTTTCCAAAATCACACATTTTTATTAAAATCAAAGAAATATACGAATCTGAATACAAGCAAAGAGTACCGTTTAACTCGAAATCTCGCCGCGCGTCAAACGAGACGTCGATATTTCCGAGATATTCGATTATTTATATTAGTTGGAAGTGCTTTATAACATTTGCAGGGCTCTTTAGGTATGCTACGTTTAGCATGCTCGACCACTTCGATGTATATCCTGTTTGTAATTCAACATAATATTCCGTGTGTACAAACTTTCTACGTATTGAATTTATTATACATGTAAAGCATCGATATCATTAAAATCGAGCCAGTTGATATCGCTACGAACAGGATATCGCGTCATTAAATTGCATTTGCATATCACTGATCCGATGAATAGGGCGCACGCCTCGGTGAAGCCAATTAAAATTGACAGGCCTGCCCGACGGAACTTCTCTTTTTTTCTGGCGCGCACGCGGACACACTGTTATCGGTGCGTTACAGCCACTGGGTTTAAACGGCTTCGTGGATGCGCACGTGGCGTACCACTTCAATGTATCGAACTCAGCGCAGCATAGCTTATAAAAGAACACTTTTCTGGTACAAATAGAGCCACGATTCGTGATACCGGTTAAACGATAAAACATTAAAGAGACGATCAATGATCAAACGTGATGATGCATATGCATATTTGCGATTCGACACGCACGAATTTTTTTTCCATTTTTTTTTCCTTTTTTTTTCCTTTTTTTGTTGCAACGCAGTTTTCTCGTGCTTATGGAAAGTCACGCGTACCCATTCACATCTGTCACCGCGGTGTGATTTTTTTCCTCTCTCGTGTCCCGGAACATCAATTCTCGTGTAAACACGATTCACTATGCTAAACTGTCTATGCGCATGGTACTCTATCTGCTGGGATTGATGTGCCTCCGAAGAAACTGTAGATCTTCGTACCCAAACAATTGTTCATTCTGTTGAACACGGGTTATCTAAAAATCAATAATTTTTTCCTCTCATATTTTTAAAAGTTGTTTCGCAATAATTCGCGCAGAACATTGCTGTTTAGTATATTTCGAGAAATTATTCGTACGGAAATTATATTGCTCGGTAGAAGGAATTTTTATAGCATTGAAATAATTGTATCGTATACGGGTATGTATCATTGCAGTCGTCATAATTTTTTACGTACCTTTGGTGGCTCTCTGAAGAACCATAGAGGTTGAAAACGAATGCTGGCAGGTTTTCAATGGGAAATAAGTAACCATGTCAAAAACTTTAAAAAA
>SMSQ01023270.1:35832-53226 GCA_019453375.1 Ctenoplectra terminalis
AAAAAAAAAAAAAAAAAAAAAAAAAAAAAAAGGAAAAAGGAAAAAAAAGAAAAAAAAAGAATCACTCGGGTAAAAATGCACCTTTGAAACAAATTTATTAAAACATTTTTCCCGTTCGAAGGTTCGAAATAACATTTCATTCGTTAACGAACACAGAGCGTTTACGTAACTCTGTTTCTTCTGTTTTCTTATTTCACAAAGAATTCCAGGGCGTCACATTTCCAAACTTTAGAATTTTCAATCTCTTGATAAATGGTCGGTCTGTTACCTTATACCTTCAAATACACGTACGTCGTATCAGTCACATGACAGAAAACTTTTCAACAATAAGGCGGCGATGTCGCGTCGCTGGCGAGACATCAAAACTTATTTAGGATCATGTTCTAGCCGTAATTGTACACGGAAGAAGAAGAAATGGCTAGGACGCAACAGAAGAAGTTGATGCTAACGGTGCTCGTGCTAGGGGATAGAGGGGTGGGATGGTAGCTAGAAATTCGAAATTCTAGCCGAAGATGCCTGCAAGGAGAGAAGTTTGCGAAGAAGTTGTTTACGTGAAGTTCCCCTCGTCGCTAACCTCGCACGGTACAAGGGGGTGGTAAAGTCTTGCCTCGAAGCGCTGTAAAGCGCCAGTTAAATGTTGTTGCTATATTAAAACGCAGGAATCTAGACTTGCCTGCACGCCAGGAGTGCAAGGAAATATTGCTACAGTTAGTACGCTGCATAAGATCGTTTAATTATACTGCATATGGTGTCCCTGCCTTAAAAGCGACTTTTACATTTCGAAAGTAATTTCAGTCCAACGTTTACCTCCATCATCCGTCGTTTTTCGTCGATGAGACCACTTCGGTCTTTAATTACGGCTACACCCTCTGAGGAATTAAGAATTCGACGTAATAAATAACGTTTTAATCAGAAAACTCCTAGCTGCTTCTCCCTTCGCGAAGAACGAATTGGAGGCCAGGGTGCAAATTAGCGACGGTGCCTGCGCTATCTTTTCGCTGTTATCTTAACCCCTTTTCCATCGAATTTATCGTCCCTCGCAATTAATTGTCCCAACAAATCGGCATCCCAAAAATGTGATTACGAACCTAATAATCGATCCCTATGATACAAGGGAATGCAAATAAATGAAATAACAATAAAAATGAATTTAATTAAATAGCTGGATCTGCGTAGTTGCGAATGAATTCAGGTTGAAATTCATTTGTATCTGCAAATATATTCCATCTCGTAGAAATTTGTTGTTCCAAAATTCATCGAGCAAAAGAGGTAGCTTCCTACACAATGAACAGGGATCTTTGGAATCGTATTCCCATTCAAGTCCTCGCACATTACGGTACATCTCATATCAAAGCACCAGAATTGTGTCAGTTCCAGCACTTTCTTAACCTTCCCTCTGTTTGAACCTTTTGTTCCTCCACCTATTCTGCCGCGTATTGAGCGTCTGTGCGGTACCCTCGTAATTTGAACCTCGTGCGTCTTAATTCACCCTTATTGGGTTATTTTCTCTCGTGGATGCTGAATTTGAGAAAAATGCTGCTGCTACGATTATTAAATTAAAAATATTATCACAAGTATGAATTAAAAACGTACAAAATTCGTTTCGCGTAACTAATTGTAAATTTTAGCGTTCAAAGACCTAACATTGCGATGCAGCTTCCGAAATATAACGAGAAATTAAATTTGAATTGAAAATCGACAACAAAGGAAGTACGGTATTATGAAAGTAACAAATTTTCTATTATGTTAACTGTAACGGTTCTCAAATTCTTTTCAACTGAAGGGTGCTTTCATTTCGTTAAAAAAAATTCCTAATTTTGATAAAAATATGTCGTTAACGTAAAATTGAAACAAGGAAGTTCGCTCATTGACGATAGGTTTTTTATACATTTCTAAAAATTATGAAATTTTTTAACAGAGTTATAAGATAGAAAACGTTCGATTTTATATTGATTTTAGGTGTTTAAAGTGAACAAGCTTTAAGCCAATTAACGTAAAAAAACATAAACGAAAGTATTTATGAATTAAATAAATGTAATACTTTTTATCAATAAATGCAGTACTTTTCATCGTCAACGTGGATACATGCAAACCGGTAGATAGAGCAGCTTTGAGGAAGAAAACACATTTCTGTAATTACGAGTTCTTTCAGCTTCCTCCGCCTCATTCCATCCATTTTTTGCTAGTCTTCTCACGAAGCCAGCATTTTCCATTACGATTCCAATAAATTAATTTTCAGCTGCACGTCGCCCCACCTTTCCGCCTCCAGCATTGGGGCGTCCTTAACGCCGAAGAGGAAGACGTCGTCTTATACGTGCCATTTATACTCTTTACGGGCAGCGTCAGTCTGCGGGGATTGTGAGGCGCATCCTTCGATCTTCGTTCCACTCTTTGCCTCAACCCTTTCCTTACTTGCTTTTGCCTCCATTCGTGCTTCTACGATGCAAGGCGAATCTTAAATCCAGTCCTTCAGCATTGATGAATCCGCTTTGCCCGGATATTGTTCTCATACGTCTCCGAACCCAAGCTTTTCCTGCTTCTCGAAACCCACACGGCTATGAAGTACAGCAGCTCCTTTGTCGACTCATAAACGACAACTTTCTTTCGGGTCGAACGAATTATATTTAAAGTTTCCGTCAAATTTCCGTTCCTCGGCAGAAACTGTGTTCCAAGAAACAGATCATAAGCTTTGTTGCTTAAAGACGTTTTATTGTACTTAAAAAAAAAATATTTAATATCTGTATCTCTCGAAGAAAGCAAACATTTTGTCTGCCATGAAATTCTCAGAATCTCTTTATTTTTATAGATCTATACGGAAACTTGACTTAACTACTTCCCATTTCAATTTTTTTACACGGCACAAAATTAATTTAAACGGCGAAGAACTTTAGCGACTTCGTTAAGATCGTTACATACAGCGGAAAAGGTTAATTTTGTAGCCTATTTATATATTATGTTTAATCTTGTACAACCTGTTTGCCGAAGACAGTAAAAACACAACAAAGTAGCCAACAGGTACCGTAGTTTAAAAATGAACGTAACTTCTATTACTTTGAGTGACTGTTCATTATAACTTTTTCAACGTTGCTGAGCAAGCTCAATGCATTAAAAATAAAAAGGTATAAAATTTAGTTAAAGAAACGAGGGTAACCTTAAGATGTTTTAAACCGTCAAAGAAGTTCTTACAAAAGAAATTGTTTCCACCTCGCATCATGTAAATTTTTTACGTAGTTACGTATTAGTTAAAAAAAAAATAAATGAATAAAA
Source organism: Ctenoplectra terminalis (assembly GCA_019453375.1). Lineage (NCBI taxonomy): Eukaryota > Metazoa > Arthropoda > Insecta > Hymenoptera > Apidae > Ctenoplectra > Ctenoplectra terminalis. Next base: position 39,100 of record SMSQ01023270.1, read on the forward strand.
AAACGTTTTAAATGATTCGTATCATTATTTGATCCTTTGCCATAACATTTTTATTTGATTTTACATTAAAGTATTTGAAAACATTAAAAAGCTCTACAGTATTTTACTTTAGACTATCAATTACTACGCGTTTAACGAAATATATTTATCCATTTCCAGTAAAATTAAAAACATGGATGTTAACACATTGAAGACGAGGTATATTTTCGCGAATCTTGCTACGGGATAAAGTTACGATCGAATAAATTTGTACTTCTATACTTTTGGAAGGTATTTGTATTCTAAATGTAAATCTTAATTTAAACTTGGAGTTAAAGCAATTATATTTAAAAATAATTTTTTATTCGATGTCGGTTGCCATTTTTATCTTTATAAAACATGAGATACAAAACACGAGATACCTCGTCATCCGTTCGCAAAGTGTTAACATATTGAGGACCGATCATGAGATACCACACATATCATATTTTTCAATTTATAAATTGAAGATTGTGGCTTTTAAGAATTTCAATAGAACGTGACTTTTATGATTTTCTAGATTGTCTTTGATGAGAGGTTTCAAAATATATTTCTACCCCGAGTGTACCATATTTTGGACAGTACAGGATAAGATGTTTTATTCTGATTGACACGTTACGTTCATCGCGTCTTGGTTTCGGATGCTTCGGTTCTTGGTGTGTTCTATTCGATTGCAGTTGATTACTACTTCATCTAATTTACATGGCACACACTTACTCAAAACAGATTCTAGCGCTAAACGAACGTTATCTATACTTCTTGTTACTATGCGAGACAATAGATTGGCACGCGGGCAATACATAGTCCAAACTAACGAACGATTAAGACCATAAGCAAGTCTGCTTGCAGTAATAATATATAATAACCATTGCGCATACATATATTTATATATTCGTATAAATATAAAACATGATCGCGTATAATAAAATAACAAAAAAAAAAAATTCTACCCTTGAGCTAAAAATTTAAATTAAAATATTAACCATACAAATTTGTTTGTAAAAGTATTGAGGTATTATAACTAAATGATTATATGTCTATTTAAAAAAAAACATAATAATAGGTATAGAATAAAACAGAAATAGTTCGACACCAATGTAGCTCGCAGTGCACAGATCCTGCACTCTTCAAAGTCAATGCCAATCTCTTTCTTTCGACCATTCTCGAAAAAATCCTCATTCGCCCTCTATTCCCACCATCACGCACTCATCACCCTTGTCTACGCATCGCCTGATAAAACACTCGCCAGTGCTTTGGGCCTGGTCTTCCCCAGTGCGCTTCTTTCTTACGGGCCTTTTCCTGTCTTTGAAAGTACCCATTGCTTTAGGTGCTAAACTACAATACTACAGTATGCAAGTAATGATTTTACTTGATTACAACTGCTGCGATGCGCGATTAGCGTCCAGTGAATCATTCGTGGGCCTTTGTGCGACCCTCAACGATTTCCGAATTTCTAAGTGTTAAAGAAAGATTTGATATTTTACATCTTAAAGAACTGAAGATAAGGGACTTTTTCTCCCTGATCTTTTTATGCTATGTCCGTTAATTAGGGTTTAGGGATGCCTGCGAACATCCCAGATATGAATGTACGCGTTGTCACCTGCGTTTTTCGGCAGTTATAATCGTGCGCCCGTCCTATAGACATCACCTAAAAATCACCTAAACATATATTTTCTTCCACCGTATTTTGAATATAATTATTTAAATACTTCTTCACATAACCTCCTGAACACCAAGTATACAGCAATAACCATAACGTACAGGAACTTCGGAAATCGTTCAAAAGCTGCAGGCAATTTGCGAAGCCGTGGACCACCTTAACACTAATCGTCAAAGAATAGCTTTTGTAAGAGTCAGGCACTACCTGCGACGGGACGGCGCCAGTAGATGGGCCTCTCAAGTGGTGGTGTGAATGTATTTATGGTTGCGAGTGAGAATGAGCCGGGTATGTTTGGAAAAGTGTGACCGTGGACGAATCTTGGGTGGTCGAAAGAATGTTAGCGAAGAGTGGCTGGGTTATGTCAAGTGTATGTTTGAAACCGAGAAACTGGGCCGTGGGAATGAAGTCTACGTGACTGTGTGATTGGAAGGGATGGATGCAAAGATTTTGAGTGCGAGTGAAAAAGGAATGTATGTGGAAAAAAGATAGAGCGATTGAGGGATGTACATTTAAGCGAGTGAATGTTCGGGGCGCGAGAGATTGTGTGGCAAGAGAGCAGTGAGGGAAGAGAGCAGCGAGGAGAGAGAGTGTTAAGAGTATTGTTTAGTAGAGTTAAAACTTCAGTAGTTATTATATTATTATTATTTGTTATTTAAATAAAACCAAATAATTCCCACGCGCCACAGAGCTCAATATTCTGACAGAGACTTCAGAAAGTGTCAGTGACTTCCGTTCTTCCGTATCTTCCGATCTTCCGTGTCTTACGTATCTTCTGTTCTTCCGTTTACTTCCGATTTATTTCCGTCTCTCTCTCTCTTTTCCTCTCCCTTACACTTTTTTGTAGTTTTTCACTACATCTAGGTGCCAGAGATGCACCAATTAGCTACCCTCGAATCACTACTTGCAAGCATGCTTTGTTCAAAGTCGCAGCGCTTCGCAAGTTTATTGCCTGCCGCGGTTAGGGTCTGAGACACCCGGAGGTCGCGCACATGGCACTCCTAGGTGGCTTCACTATCTGCGAGTGTCCAACAGCCAGGGGGTGGTCATTTTCTACGTCATATTTTTTCGACCACTTATCACTACGACCACCTCCTTCGCTACACTCGAAATTGTCGTTCTCCAATCCGCGTGTCTCAACCCCCATAAAATTCTCACCATTCCCGAGGCGTCGCGAAGACACCTCGTCTTCACCGGGAAGACAGAAACACAGAACTCATCGAACGGAACACATCGAGCATCAAACCATCAACCATCGCATCATATCAATAACGAATTTCGAAGACGCGTTTCCCTCGAATCCAAATATCGAACATCACCATCAACCAGAGAGGATTCATTCAACCACCAGAGGACGCATCATTCCCTCGTACCAACGAACTATCTAGGAAGCTCTTTCCCTCACCACCACGCAACATTCATCACCTCCATCTCGAACAGGGCCAACCTTCGTTAATTCGAAATTGGACCAGAGCAAAGACCGCACGCTGAACAACAACTGTAGTCTATAATAAGATTTATGAAAAAATTGTTGGTCTTCGATGTGTTAAGAAAAACGAATACGGAAACAAAGATGTTCATTCATAAACTCATAAACTCGGACCTATCACAAAATTCCATACCGAACTCTCAGCCTGGTCACTTTCACCACCTTTCCTTCCTTCCCAGATTTTTCTAATTTATTCCGTTATCTCAAGCTTCTTCTACCCTCACTTTTTCCATTCATCGCTTGTTCCTATCACCAATTAGAACGCATCATTTTCGATTCCTTCTCACCCTTTCCCTTCCAACTTCCATCAATCAAGACAGAGCACAAGAATATTTTAGAATATAAATTGACGCACAAAAATCAGACATATAATAACAATCACAGCAATTATCAGAATAACAATCGACAACAAAACATAAGAAACATCAAGAACATCAGACCGCATCAGAAACACCAGAAACACGAGGAAACTCTATCACCAAAAACGCCATAACAAAAAACGATATAACGAAGAAACTGTGTACAACTCAAAACTAAACTTGTATCTTTAAATTAAATAATATATATACAAGTTCAGTGAACTCATCATTCACCAATCCACAACATCGTTAAGAACTAGACCTCCCGGTATTAGTTTAGTGACAGCGCAGCGATATAAGTCGCAACACCGAGCAGTTGCTTCGCACCGCGACTCGAATATCGTCCATCAGATAACAATTTTATCGCGATTATAATTTACGATTTATCCGTTTGTCCTTTCACTTGATTAGAAACGAGTTAATTTGCGCGACAACCTGTCGAATCCTTTTCTCGCCCACGGAAACGGCTGTCTGCGACGACTGTCGGGTCAAATGTATCAAACGCGGATAATGTTAGGTAGGATATACGACTGGTGGAAATGCACCGAGTTCGGGCGCGAACTTTCACAATGGCGGATTATGCCATTGAAGTATTATAATGACGTCGTGCGGACACATAATACGTAGCATGTGAAGGGGCATTACGCCGGAACGAATGAATAGGGTAGAGTCAGTGTGTGGGTTAAGGTGGAGGTCAATGATATTATGCAAATCGTATTACGGAGACATCGCAGATATTTCACAACATAGAGAAATATGAACGTGCTTGCAAGATCTCTCGCAAGGAACGCGACAACATAACGGCGTCGTTTTAGAACGTGTTTTTATGGTGCTTTTATATCCGAATTCCTGCCAGAGAAATTTGTCCTGCACATTTTATTCGCGCACCGTGGGCTATCTAATACATTTAAGCAATTATTTATCGTCGCATCACAATTTTTTAAACCTTTCTCGAGACATGTGTTGCGCTGGCTGTGGTAGCCGAAGAAAGAAAGAGAGAGGACAAAGAAAAGGAAAAGAAGGATGTTTGATTCGGGGTCTGCTATTGGACTCATCGGTAAAGGATTCTAGCTGGCCCCTGCATCAGACGCGGGGACATTCAAGTTAGGATAGAGATCTATATTCGTACGAATGGTACGGTTACTGAAGACTTGCGGGAAAGTTGATGTTCGTTAAATCCTTCTTGCGGCGGAAATTAGGAGGATCGCCACACATTAATGAATACAAGCAAAAAAATATCCGCGTGTACGTTCAATTTCCTTCGAACACTCAACATTCGACAACAAACACCGTAGGATTAGGTGAAACATTGTCGCCTTTCTTCTCCTCCGAAGGTTACCGAAAGTCTTCGGTTAGGTTCCTTCTGCCGGGAGTTAGTTATCGATGGGTTCGAGAGAGAAACGGAGGTGGATGGATGTGAAGAAGGAAGGCGGTGCATGCTCGTCAGCGAAAGTCCTGCGGGTCAGCTCGAACCGTGTACAGGAAACATAAAGTTGGCACTTCTTCGGTAAGTTTGGTAGGAAGTCCGCGAATAAGCCCTACGTGNGTATTATAATGACGTCGTGCGGACACATAATACGTAGCATGTGAAGGGGCATTACGCCGGAACGAATGAATAGGGTAGAGTCAGTGTGTGGGTTAAGGTGGAGGTCAATGATATTATGCAAATCGTATTACGGAGACATCGCAGATATTTCACAACATAGAGAAATATGAACGTGCTTGCAAGATCTCTCGCAAGGAACGCGACAACATAACGGCGTCGTTTTAGAACGTGTTTTTATGGTGCTTTTATATCCGAATTCCTGCCAGAGAAATTTGTCCTGCACATTTTATTCGCGCACCGTGGGCTATCTAATACATTTAAGCAATTATTTATCGTCGCATCACAATTTTTTAAACCTTTCTCGAGACATGTGTTGCGCTGGCTGTGGTAGCCGAAGAAAGAGAGAGAGGACAAAGAAAAAGAAAAGAAGGATGTTTGATTTGGGGTCTGCTATTGGACTCATCGGTAAAGGATTCTAGCTGGTCCCGTGCATCAGACGCGGAGACATTCAAGTTAGGATAGAGATCTATATTCGTACGAATGGTACGGTTACTGAAGACTTGCGGGAAAGTTGATGTTCGTTAAATCCTTCTTGCGGCGGAAATTAGGAGGATCGCCACACATTAATGAATACAAGCAAAAAAATATCCGCGTGTACGTTCAATTTCCTTCGAACACTCAACATTCGACAACAAACACCGTAGGATTAGGTGAAACATTGTCGCCTTTCTTCTCCTCCGAAGGTTACCGAAAGTCTTCGGTTAGGTTCCTTCTGCCGGGAGTTAGTTATCGATGGGTTCGAGAGAGAAACGGAGGTGGATGGATGTGAAGAAGGAAGGCGGTGCATGCTCGTCAGCGAAAGTCCTGCGGGTCAGCTCGAACCGTGTACAGGAAACATAAAGTTGGCACTTCTTCGGTAAGTTTGGTAGGAAGTCCGCGAATAAGCCCTACGTGGTCCTACTAGTAGATCGGTTCCTCCCTCGCCTTTCGTACACTATCTGCTTGTGCTTCGCGCTTTCGCACTGGCCGCGACCACATCAAAGCGTCGGTTGGACGAGCTTTGAGCATGATACGCCGTGCCGTACCCTGCCTAGCTTTGTGACACCGCAGCCAATATAGTCGGGCTGCCTGTTATTACCCAGCTACCATTCAATATCCTTAATTAAATTCGGAAGCTTATTCACTGCGGTTAATTACGGTTTCGTTCGACCGGCTCCGTTCGTCGGGCGTCGTTAAACGAGACCTTCCTACTACTGGGACACAAAGCAAAAAGCCCTTGAGAGAGCTTGGTCTATCTACCGTTCGAAGACTATCTCCTATTTGTAGTCGGGGCTTTCGCGTTGCGCGAGAATACCGATCTCGATCTCGTCCACAGCTCGCTCGATGGGTTCTGTGTTAGCCGGTAGTTTGCGGAGGACCGTAAAGAGATAGGGGGATAACATTGAGTGTGAGTTCCGATCGATAGTGCGACGCATAATATCGGTAAAATGTAATGAACATCGATGCTGTTGGATATGTGAAATAACGGCGGGTCTATGCAATTAATTAGTACTTCGTTTGAAGCGACAGTTGAGTTCCTGTAAACGCCGGATATTTGAATACATTTCAAAGTAGTATAAAGTTTCTAATTCAACTATCAGAAGTATAGCAAACCGCGGTTGTTTTGTTAAAAACGAATATTTTTCCAAACCATCGCGTGCTTGTGATATATTTCTATTCTAGAGTTTCATTCGCTAACGTGATAAGAAAGAAACTTACAAAAAGAGATAGTTTAGAAAATCATGTTCTAACAATTTTATACCAGTAAACGAATAAACCATAACACATTAACTATGTGATTTTAATTCCACAATATAGGAGCTGTTTAATGTAAAAGTCGTGTAAGTCAAAAATATGGAATGGTGAATAATAAGGAATGAAGTAAAAGTTCTGGAAAATAAAATAATATCAAAGAATGTTAGGTCTCTTTTATATAAGTCTGTAAAGTTATACCTTAGGATAGTAACGCTGTTTTCCACTGAAAATCAAGACACACGATCATTTTATTCAATATGGTTGTATTAAACCAAATAGGCAAAAAGTTGACCTACACCACTTTTTCATTAAACGCTTCGTGTGTATATTAAATTAATCATTTAAAGCTTCGCATAAAACATTGTACTACGACATAGTATTCCAGCCCCAAAAAATTAAACCCCATATTGCACCTCAATTTTAACGTTAGTATTTACCCGATTTAATAATTATTATTCGTAAAATATGAATTTGTTACGAAGGACAAGCACGAGGAGATTAAAATTAATCTTTAAGCGGATGATGTACGAGAGAAAAGTCGAATGAAATATTAATAATTAAAAATCTGGCCGCAGCTAGAAAATACTAAAACTTCACTTCATATTTATTTATCTTAATTTGTGTACATATTTCGTAATTAATATAATATACTTTCTTGATATAGTTTACGTAGGTACTTACGTTATACCGAGCTACAGCATAAACGCTGGTATATTCGACTATACCGCACAGAAATCTTTAAAACTTTATTGCTAGGAAGAGTTTGCACGCGAATTATAGCATTTTGTATCGCAAAATGATAAGAGAGAAGTTTTCAATGCCATGTTCACGTGCCAAGGATAACGCAATACCTCATGAATAGAAGGGAAAAGCAGAGGGTACATCTATAAGTCCGACTCAAGTTTTGAGCTCTCAAAGACGATTCGCGCTTTGCCCGTTCCAAACATCGTATCTTCGATAAAGAGGATTTTCTACGTGGTGAACACCTGTATTCGTTCTTGTATACGCACTCTATTCGATACACATTTTACAATGTATGATTTCGGAATTCAGGATATAACATTTTGTACAAGACACGCGCTATTATATTTCAAACTTTCTTCTTTTCAACTGCTTATTTTATCGCGTCTAACTGCACGTTAACGCACACAGTTGATCAGAAAAGTATGCTGCTGCCTCAGATATTAAACGAATTTTCTGTATAATTATACATTTGAGAATAAAGAAACTAAATCGAAATCTGTTTTTGACAGATATTTAAGAGCTTATTTTACAGTAATGTATAATACTTTATAAATAAAGCGAAATACATAGGAAAAAGAATATTTTGAAGAAGTAACATTATTAATCGTGACCAACAATTTTTACATAAAACTTATTATAATTTTTATAATTATATTTTTATAATTGTATTTTAATGATTACATCTTTATAATAAGTTTCACAAAATCAAAAACTTATGACAAATAATACCTTTTTCTTCTCACAGAACCACCAGAACGATTTTCCTTAAATTGTTTCGACGCTTAGAAAACGTTCCACTTTATCTTTGCAGACAATATGCGTTGAAACTCATATGACACAGAATTCAAAACGTACGAGACATATTTTCATAGCAAAGGTTAGAGCTACCCGGAACACACCATACATCCTCCTGCTCTATTTCCTAGCTGCTCGTGTTTCTTTCGAAAATCCCAATTACTTTTATGAGTGGGAGGTGACAGGAAGGGACCTAACTACGTCACATTCTCCTGCAGGATTACCCCGGATGCTTGGTTCTCGCTTTGTCTCCAAGTCTCAGATCCAACTTCCGTTCTCAAGCCCTTGCCGGCAACTAGGAAGGAGGACAGACAGGAAGGGAAAGGGGCGGAGAGAGTGTTCGTTGGAGATTCGAAGGTGGAAATGAACTGCCGGCATCAACAACCTTAGTAATGACGCGGCTCCCGTGTCTGAGTCTATCTTCACTTCGTCGCTCATTCCCAAGCACCATTCCCAAACAATGGTCGCACTTGAAGCCTGAGCTTAGCGACGAAATGATAGTTTGGACAGCTTGCTAAATGAGATGCTCCATTTCCAGGTCTTCTGTAGTCTTCCGAAAATCGAAACCCCGTGAGCCTCAATTTTTCATTTTCAAGGGCGGAAAGTGGAGTACTTGGAACTAATGCGCCTCGTTAATTGTCTGGCAACTGGTTTCTGCTATTACTTGCCGTCTAGCGAGTAATTGTTCCCCTACTCCTATATTGTATGTTTCAACTCTGCTCCGTATCTTCGTTTATTTTATCTTGACGTAATCATTTAAATCCCGAAACGTATACCGTAATATCTGAATCGCGAAAATTAATTACATATATATATATATATATATTAATTTGAGAAGATTTTGTGCATCTCATGCAGTGATTTTTCATCAACACGTGTACAGTGACTGAAAAATGTATTTATACACTTTGAATTCTTGACTTATATCGAAAGTATCTTCTTGGGAACAACGTTAACACGTTAAGCGCTATGTCTGACGCTGCGGACTAACGCTGAAGTTCTCGTTTAGACGTCGTTAGTTTCTGAGAATCAACAGTATTAATTTAAAAAAAATAATATCTTACGATTCATTAATGGGGGTCATTAAAATGTGTTAAACAAAGATACGACTTCCCTTTGCAGGCTTTTACAAATTTTTTCTTAAATTCTTCCCGAAGTTTTAAAATTCTTTTCGACCAAATATCTTTGAATTCCTATCGTAGCATACAGACTAATCAAAAGTCGACCAAAATCGATGTAGCGCTTAACGTGTTAAGTTAAAAGAACTCCTAGTTCCCCTACATCTAGCCCTCCCACAACACGACATCATACCACACGGTTTCGCTCTAACCCGTTAACAGAAATCGTAGAAAATTTCTATAAGTTCCTTTTTGGACCATATTGCAGTGGAACATGTCATCAGTCACTGCAAGAATTACGACGCAAACAGGCTACGACTCGATATAAAACCATCCCTAAAGGACAACCTGAAAGACACCAATACCACGAATAACCTGCTACAGTACCTCAAAGAAACCAAATTATACAACAAACTGTAACTCCTCCTCTCTGAGTCGCTAATAACCCACAAGTGGTTGATGCGACGATAAATAATAAATTAAAAAAAAAAAAAAGTTCCTTTTTGTTTATGTTTGGTGTCGTAGGTATATTAATATTTTTAGTAAAAGTGAAGTTGAAATATTATTTATTTTTAATAGGTGTCGAAACGTCATCCCCCTTTTTGTACACTCACTCTTATACAACGCAGTTTCACGTAACACGGTATTTTATAGGAACTTATCTATCGTGTTATAGCGTGATTAAGTGTAGTCCATAATATTCTTAAAAAATATAGGTTTTAATCAAATTGTACTTAAGTTAAATTAAAGTTTAACTTGGAATCGCACAAAGAAATATATTGTCCTTAGAAATGAGGAGACCTCAGCGTATATTTTCTTCAGTTACTGTATGTTGTTACAATATCCCAAGAAGTTGCCACAATGCTCAATAATTAGCTGCAATGTGTTAGAATCGATTCCTGTATCTAACTTTAACTGAACATACACCTGAATTCAAATTTTAAGCTAAGACTTCTAACACATCGTAGTTTGTCACTTTTTACCTTTTTAAGGTAAGAAATACAAAATACGAGAAATTTCGTTATCCGTCCGCAACGTGTTAAGAATTCAATATTTAATAAGGAAGAATTAATCGTTATAAATCTAACGCGCATCGAATAACACGACAAACCTTTGAATGCAGATAAAATTCTTCTCCCCGAAGAAACCTGTTTTAAGAACAGCGTACGCTCAACTTTCTCGTTAAACTTCAGAAAGGTTTTCACGAAAATTTTTTCATGTAAACGGCTTAAGTAGTTCCTGGCTGTTAACGAATTAATTATAACGAAAGCTGAAGGGGATTATTCAAACGCGGAGCGTTTCACGACTTTGTTCGTTTTAGAGCAAAATAATGCTCAGGGCTTCTACCACGAATAAACGCAGGATTATACTTAATGGCAATCCGTGGCATTGTATACCAATGTTGAAGAGCGCATATAAGCGGCTTTCAAATCGTACCGACCTATAGTGGTATAGCAACTGGCCCGTGTTATTCATTTGCGCGCTCTCTAACTTCGTGAAAGATCTTAAATATCGTGGAACGTATTCGAATGGTTGGTAATGCACAGCAGGAACCATTAGCCGTACATTACTTCGCTGTATTTGTTCATATTCCCTGAAGTTTACGTTAATACATAATCTTGAAGATTCATCTTCATTAATTAAATTAACCCTCCAACGGTTCTTAAATTCTTTTCGATCCAAGAGTGCTCTTATTTTACTAAAAAAAAAAAACTAAAAAAAGAAAATTGGTATATTGATAGTAGCTTTTTTGTATCGGGTTGTCCGGAAAGTTCGTGCCGATTTTTCAGAAAATCTCAAACACAACATATTTAAATTTCCTTATACATTTATTAAATCATATATGTTCCATTTTGTTCTATAATGTTTCTGCATCTCTCACGTAACTTGAATATCCCATTCTTCCAAAACTTCTTAAGTTTTTTGGCGAAAAACATTTCCATATTTAACGCTAAAACTACCGTGCCAGTCAAAATGACTGGTTCGTAATTGGTCATAGAAATTTTATAAATTTACACTGGCGCATTTTTAGGGATTTTGTATAATTCTTTAAACGAAATATGCACAAAAAATGATTACCCCTAATATAAGTATTTTTTCAAATACTCATCATTTCGATTTCCTTGGTACAAATAAGTCTATTTTAATCATCGGTAGTTCTACTGTTAATACCGTATAAAACTAACGAAAATGAATGTATCCTAACTAAACTTTTGTCTAAAGATGCCTCAAGTATCAGTCCTTAGAATACGTACGCGTGTCATTTGTTTTCAATCATTCCGGCATATTCAGACCTGTTCTAATGGCATCTACGAAAAATCGGCACGAACTTTCCGGACAACTCAATATTTTTCTCAAAATTAGAAAATTTTTTAGCGAAAGAAAAATTCGAAAGTCTGTATTTTAACACTTTACCGACCGGTTAATTCGAGCGCGGATACATCGTTAACAGCGACTCGATTTTAGCTATCGGAAATATAAGCGGAAATATAAGCGCTTATTCTTGCAACTCTGTTTTTAAATCGAAATTCGTGAGAGTGCTTAGTATATCGTTTCTTTTATTGTAGGATAATTAAGTTTAATAAAATTTTTAATTTTCGTAACGTTAGTATTAAGCAGCAAGCGGTAGATAAACGTTGGCCGTAAAAAACCGATTAATAGGCTCCCGGTCGATGAGCGTTGCTTGCGAAAAGCCGATTAATAGGCTCCCGATGGTAAAGTGTTAAGAAATACAGGAATCAGTTCCAACAGATTGCAACTAATCATTGATCAAAGCGACAACTTTCAGTAATATTGTAACAACATACAGTAACTGAAGAAAGCATTCATACACCGAGTTTTCCTCGTTTCTAGGGACAATATATTTTTGTTGTACGATTCCAAGTCAAACTTTAATTCAACTTAAGAACAATTTGGTTAAAATCTATATTTTTGAAGAATATTATGGTATGGGCTACACTTAACCCCTTGGCTTACAACCACGAGTCACACTCGTGGCACAGATTACTGTCTAAACACTAAATTTGCGATAAAGTTTAATTTTATCTTTAATTGTAATGTTAATCTGTAAGACTGAGAATTAGCAAATATAAATTGCGTATAATATTTCAGTATTTTGAATCTAACACGGTATAAAAGCAATGAACAGCTATTGCTAATATGTGTAGCTACTGAAAAAGTNTAGAACAATTTCATTAAAACCTATATTTTTGAAGAATATTATGGTATGGGCTACACTTAACCCCTTGGCTTACAACCACGAGTCACACTCGTGGCACAGATTACTGTCTAAACACTAAATTTGCGATAAAGTTTAATTTTATCTTTAATTGTAATGTTAATCTGTAAGACTGAGAATTAGCAAATATAAATTGCGTATAATATTTCAGTATTTTGAATCTAACACGGTATAAAAGCAATGAACAGCTATTGCTAATATGTGTAGCTACTGAAAAAGTAATAGTGCAAGGGGTTAACCATCCTACAGCACGATAGATAAATTCCTACAAAGTACCGTGTTATGTGAAACCGCGTTGTATTTATGTAATTTCTCTGATCATTTTGGCGCGAAATAAATTAGGTCGATAAAAATGACCTAAGTACCATAGTAGAATTAAGAAACGGAAATATAAATACTTCGCAATTGGAAAATATATGATTCATTAGAAAGAAAAAAAAAGAAAAAAAAAACAAGAACTATATCGATCTTTAGGTTCTTATAAACTAAAATTAAACATGCATATATATGTGTATCGTAAAAGTGCAAACCAACGTAGTTTATAAAAATTTCAATCTCGAGCGGTATGATATAAGTGGCCAAATAACCTTTTATTTCTATTCAACCACGATCCTCTTCCAGTTAAACGTTTAACTGCTTTGGTATCGAAGGATTATACAAAATTTGGATCGAGCACGGGGGTGTAGAAGAGACCATTTGAAAAGTGGAAAAAAAAGAGGAAGAGATAAGAAGATCGAAAAGGCTGCATGCAGCGTTGGACGTAAAACGAGGCTGCTTTGAATGGGTGGTACTTACTTAAGCAAATGCCTGCTATTCGGATTAAGTATTTGTTCTAAAAGCTAAAGGAAGCATGAGAGAAAGATGGGGGCACGTGGAAAGGGAGTATGGAAGAGGAGGAAACGTAGACGCAGGGAATGTAAGAGGGTTGTAAAATTCTTCCACCACTGTGAAACCGGAAAATTCAGTGAAATTTACTTCTTGCACTGGCATCAAACGCAAACATTGGCTTTCCGGTTACGTTAGGCTCGCACTGCAGGTGTACCCCATTACTCATCGTTTCGTTCGATGTTACTAGAAATGATTCTGTTGAATCTGTTACTGCTCAATGAGCATCTTATACATGCGCGCATTGTTCAAATTTTGTACAATCATTGCGTTTCTTCAAAATTACCCGTAAGATAGTTTACAGTGGGTGATCAAATTATTACGATCAGACGAAGGAGTTACATATTTTATATTTTTGGTAATATTATGTCCTGGTACCCTTTTTTGTTCTCGACACATAGACAGAAAGTTTGACTATATTTTGATTCGTTGGCGATACTATTTTACTTGGATAACCCTCTATGGGACCGTGTGACTTAAAAGT
>SMSQ01023270.1:54289-74663 GCA_019453375.1 Ctenoplectra terminalis
ATTATTAAGTAGTAGTCTGTGTACTTATTATATTTTTGATATACATTTACCAGCTTTAAATTTAATTCAACGAATGACGATATATATCTTAACGATTTCTTAAATAATTTGTAGCAGATTTCAAATCATTGTTATACATTATTAAAAACCTAAGAATAATTTTCGTACTAAAAAAAAGTGTTGTTTCTAGTGTACTTTCAATTTGATTTTTGCTCAAATTTTGAATAAGTAATTATTTCGAAGTCGTCATAATAATTTGATCACCCATTATATAAATATTTTAATCAAATCAATGTGTAAGACATTGCATACTTCGGAACTTTGTTTTAAATATAAATATTATTTGTTTGGATTGTTTTTTTTTCTAATAATTTCTTGAGTTCGTTTATAAGGTCTCTTTTATAGAAATAACCTATGTTTCTCGTTAAAATGTAGGGTAGGCCGCGGCGAATAAAGTTACGCAGCGAAGCGAATTAAAATAAGAACTCAATCGAAAAAAGGATTTTTAAGTTAAAAAATTTTTTTTTATTATTAACTTTTAAATTAAATAGGTATTAATTATGAATTTATAATAGAAAGTTAACTTTCTAAATTTTGAAGATTATTTTTGCACTATCAAAAGACAATGATTCCCATTCACCTCGGTCTACCTTAATATTAATTATTTTAGACTATACTTTTTATATTTTAGACGTTATATTTATTACCTTTATCCCTAATTGTTCGTCATTTGCGAAAATTCAATGCTGCTTCATTGTGAAATTATAATAATTTCTTACATAATTCTGTCGTAATTATAGTACAAAAAGAATAGAAATGAAAATGCTTCAAAGGAAGCTCGCAATTTAAAGTACAAAGCGGATACAGTTTATCGCGTAGAAAGTTGCGCTGAAGGAAAAATTAAGGATACTTTAAAGGTTATCAAGGGGTTAATGAAATATTTTTCCACCGTCTCATCGTAAATTTTCTACCGTGGAAATGTATTGTAAGGGATTTGAGACAAAGACTTTATTCTCAGTCTAACATACGTTTGATCGAAAAAATGTTACACGATGTTGTAAAATTATCTCTTTTTAACGATAAGAACGACTCGTTTATTAAAGAGGCCTCGGGATAAACGCTCGGCCTTCGTTTTCACGTGTTCCGCGTTATTTACGGGTTACAACCACCAGTTTCAGCGACTGTCAAGAATTCCACGATATTGCACCGTGAAACTACGACGTCGTTGGCTATCCTGAATTCGAATTGAAACGTGCTCCCATGTCGTTCTGTTCTTGTCAATTCATCGCCTACGCCGTGGGGTTATATGATGGGTGTAAAAGGGGAAAAATGGATCGTAGGAATGCCAATAAACGTCCTGTGAGCGACGAAATTGGGAAAGGTAACAACAAACACATGAAAACGTGAGAGAAGGTCGAGGAAAAGTACCTATTTTACTACTGCAAAGAAAACGATACCATTTAATGCTGATACTTCCTTCGATTAACTTGCAACAAATTGCATGATTATAATTATTATTAAAACAATTTATAACGGTATATTTATGTCCATAGTTTAACACTAATAATGGTAGTTCCTTCAATTAAATTGCAACAAATTGCACGATTATAATTACTATTAAAACAATTTATAATATTATATTTACGCCCATAGTTTAATACTGATAATAAAGTTTCACAATTTGAAAGTGTTGAAATTATTAAATATTAATATAAAAATAATAAAAAGAGTAATAAAAAGAAAGTGTGTTCAAGTGTACAGGTTCTATATCTTGCTTCCAAAAATAATAAAAATAATATTGAAAATAACAAACGAGTCTCACACAAATAAACATATTTGGAAGAAACTTTTAGGTATATTATATTTCCTGTAATTTTTTAGTTACCGTATTATACCTGTTTAACTACACTTTATCCTATCATACCATCATACACTATCTCTTACGATATAAAATCTGAAATGAGTCCACACTAAAGTTCGTTAAACTTCTGTTCACAGATTATCTTGTATTTTTAAACCTTCTTTTTATTCTTATTTTCAAGTAACCGTTTCTTTCGACCATTATGATTGTTAAGGACAGCGAACGACTTAATTTATGATACGGACGAACTCTAGCTATTTTTGAGAACGGTCATTTTCACATCTGGCATGTTATTAGTTTACGACCTAGAAACCGGCGAATATTTCGGTGTTTGTCGATTTCTGCTCAATAGCAAAGTGCCGTACCCTAAAACCTCACTAAGAACTGACGCACGTGTACTTCAGCTGCGACCTTCGGACACCGTCACATCTGCACTTACCTGACTTGGGACTGACATACGAACTCTGAGGGCGTGACATTGACCACCTCTCTTGACACCAGAATTTAGAACTGATTGGACATAGCATGCCTCCCACCCTCTTGGCGATGACACGCCTAGCAAGGGTGTCTAATATTTAAGAACGTGTATAATACTAGTATAGACAGAATAAGAGCAGAATCGAACGGAGAATAAGAATAAGAACTGAACGGCGAACTGCGTGAGAGGTGAATGGTGGATTGTATTAATAACTGTATCTGAACTAGAACTCTGAAACATTACATTGTGAACATTTGTATTACCTGTTACAAATATAGTTATCTATTTATTGTTACAAAAACGTGTTGGCATATTACATGCTATATTATCGACTCCACGATCACTGTGGGAGTCAACAATGATTTTATATTTATTGTTTCGTCTCAAGACAACAATCGTCAGAGAAAGTTCACTAACCAGGGCACCTGGTTAGTGTTACGTTTAGAGACTTTCCCTGCGCAGTTCTTAGGTCCTTTAATTTATGGCCCAACGACCACCAAGGCCGACCCAAATTGGGAATTTTTCCACTGCTGTCTTAAAGTCAAGAGTGTGCCATTTTAGGCACGTATCAAGGGAAGTGGCACACCTCCACCAACGACATTTTATTTTACTTTGAGCTGATCTATACTCCGTTCAACGAGACGAGTCACCAATTATAAACACGAGCACGTGAACAGGGCAGGGCCGACTTAGGGGTTCTAGATGCTCACATCACATCGTAGGACCCGAACCTTGCCTGCAAGACCCCTCGGCAAGGGACCACCATAACTTGACCCTGAATTGTAACATGTGACAACCAATGACCCTAGTCGCAGAACCGATCACGTGAAAAGCGAGGCAGTTGTTTGTTTTTACTCAGTGACTCGTCTCGTTGAACGGACTATAGCTCCATTCACACAGAATCCACAAAAAGAACGCGCAAATGATCGAAATGTCGTGCTATGGACAACTTAACACATTGATCGCCACGCCGAAATCACATGTTTTGCTCGAAACGTAACAACTCAGGACGCCACACCGGAACATAGAAGATTTGGTAAAAATTAGTCTCTCATTTTTGATCTTCTAATAAAAATTTTTAATTCTTCAATAGTGTACATTTTAATTCAAAGTATTCTTTAATCAGCGATGATGCTCAAAATTTATTAACTGTTAATGTTCATTTAATTTTTACAATTATAAACGTTTCAAGCACTTCGGTCACCGATGACCATTGTAGCGCTACAGGAGAAACAATCTATGACAATAGATGATCACCGTAACCGTCAACGTGTTAAAAGTAAAAGTGTCCGTTTCCACTTGAAACAAAGAATAGTGTAGACTTCGGGCAACGTATTCTGTTTCGAATACAACCCCGCGTATTATTCGAAAGAGATCAGTGTTCTCGTCTGATGCCGAATGGTCGACCGTAGACCACGTTGAGAAACGTTCAAGGAAGCAAAAGGACGAACTCTGCTAAGTTTGAAACTTTGTGGTTCGACTCGAGCCGCTTGGCAATCACATTGCCAATGAGGATTGCTGGCAAGATTGTTTGACTCTTAAGAAACTCGACAGGTAGAAAACTGGAGGGCAGTATTGCTTCATTTGAGGAAGTTTCGAAACGGTGCATAGCAAGGAAATATCGAAACAAACGGGAAACTGTTACCTACAATGAGATTTAGTCACGATCAGTAGATTTTATACCAAAATTAATTTAACGAATACGCGATCATTGCAAAGTATCAAACGATAAAAAAAACAATTACATAACTTTTACCTCGAGCAATACTTGCAGGTACTCTTGCACCAAACATTCTTTTTTTGTGCATTAACTTTTTAATTAATATATTTCGAAACATCTGTGCAAATCTATTTACCGCTGTAACTAAACTAATGAATTTATAAAATATTCGTTTTCCGAGTACGAAATATTCCGAAACAAAATTTTTAATGAGTTTAAAGTTTCTTGCAAACGCTTGTCATAATACGAAAAATTATTTTAATAATTTTAAAATAAATCACAGTTTAACGTATACCAAACACATAGTTAGTAAAAGTTAATTTTTCAATGCAACACATATCGGTAATGTAATGAAAATGTAATCCTGTATTCGCAACCCGGTCTTCTCATAAGATAAAAATAAATATCACTTAAGCTTGAGCTAGTAAAAATTCTCAATTTTTTATATCTTCTTCTAATCATGCCCACGGATGTATAAACAAGATACAGAAACTTTCGGGAGTAAAATTCCGTACGCGACCGATCTAAACGATCAACGGTGTCCTTCAACTTCAACTTCAACCAGACGAACATTATTCGACTAAAGTGGCTTTTACTGCTTTAGAAGGACGGAACGTAAGCATACCAAACGAAGACATTTGTAAGGACTTTATGAGGTTTCGATGCCCTCGGTCCTCCGCCTTCTGCCACTTTTCCCCCGCCTCTCCGCTGCTTTCTTTACCCTTAATCTAAAAGCGCTGACAAACCGCAAAACTTTTCCCACCGTGAACAAACACGTGAATAAATCGACACGAGACGCCCCCTGATTCTAGGTTTATATTCAAAGTTCCGCGGAGGATACCTATCGCTGTTTGCGTTTCTTCTTCTCCTTCTTTCTTTCTTTTTTTTCTTCTTTTCCCTTTATTTCTAATGCTCCATCCGCGTACACATCTGCCTGTGCACGTACGGCTAAAGAACCGGTGCAACGATCTATGTCGTGTCGGGGGTCATAGTACTCCCAGAAGTTTATGTACATACATATGTAGAAGCGCGTATGTACATGTGCAGCCAGTTTTCCGTCTCTAACGGGAAGGCACGCTTTCGCGGTTGTAGACTGTTCGAGGAATGGAAGTTTGCGCAGAAATTCAAGTTTATACATCTTCGATTATTGTTCTGTGAATTACTCTTATTTCTAGACCATAGGGTTTTGAAGATAGAGCGCTTTGAATAACGACCTGATCGTTTCAGTGAAAAAGAATAAAACTATTATTTTCCGATATATTGCATTTTCAAGTAATCCGTAGAAAATTCTGTAATATGTTCGTTTGAATGGAAGTTTACGCAGAAATTCAAGTTTATACATCTTCGATTATTGTTCTGTGAATTACTCTTATTTCTAGACCATAGGGTTTTGAAGATAGAGCGCTTTGAATAACGATCTGAACGTTTCAGTGAAAAAGAATAAAACTATTATTTTCCGATATATTGCATTTTCAAGTAATCCGTAGAAAATTCTGTAATATGTTCGTTTGAATGGAAGTTTACGCAGAAATTCAAGTTTATACATCTTCGATTATTGTTCTGTGAATTACTCTTATTTCAAGACCATAGGGTTTTGAAGATAGAGCGCTTTGAATAACGATCTGAACGTTTCAGTGAAAAAGAATAAAACTATTATTTTCCGATATATTGCATTTTCAAGTAATCCGTAGAAAGATGTGTAAAGTAAAATTAGGTACTCGGTTTGTAACATCATTTATTAATCTGTACCGGTCAATTATTTGTTTCTAAAATTGTTCTTCAGGAATTTAACAAACAATACGTTTGCGAAACTGATGGAAGACCAACATTATTGGACGGTGAATAACCTCTTCTTTGATTTGGATGATTTTTGGAAATATTGTAGAAATCGATATTCTGAACAAGTTTTTCCTATACGTATAAGCGGCGGTCTCACTTAGTTTCTAAGATATTTGCGGAAAACTGCTGCTACTACAATAAATTCTGCCTATAGTTTATGCTTATCTTCTGTTTGTAAACTAGGGTCAGGTGAGCTTAAAGGCCCCGTGAACAACTGTATATGCGAGTTTAAGTTTGGATTAGATGTTTCAACCCAGCATTATTTTTTACGAAAAATTATTTAATTATTTATTAAAAATGATTTAATTCGTTATTATCTTTATGAATGGTTATTATTTTACGCCACATTAAAAGATCTAACCTAAACTTAAATCCAAAACATTGACGACATTCGCTTTTAATTGAATTATGACAGACATTTATAAACGAAAGATAAGCTGCAACCAAACTGATACACATGCTGCTACACACGTAACTATGGGCATAATTCAATGAAGTAGTAGCAACAGTTTCTCGCAACTATGTCAGAAAGTAAGCCAGACCGCGGGTTATACGTATACGAAAAAGTTGTTCAAAATGTTGTGTTTTACAACATATCCAAAATTATTATAATCGAAGATTATAAACCTCTTTTTTGAAATTTCACCTATTCGACGACACAGATGAATAGGATTAAACAGGGGGATTAAACGAAATTTACTTCAGGACATATTAACTTTGAAATAAAGCTTCCAAAATCGTAAATTAACTCGAACGGAGTTGCGCAAAGGATCAAAGGATTCCTGGAAATTCTGTCGATCGGTGCGAATTTGAAACTACGCGTGTGATGTAGTCGGAACATTACACGGAAATATGTACGATTGCTTGGTATGTATGTATACAGATACCGAAGAGCCACGTCGTTCCGGGAATTGCCATGGTAATTAAATTATAAATGGTCGTGGCCTGCGGTCGGAAATAATTCGACGCGGCAGCTTTCTGCTACAATTCGCCATAGTTTCCGCGGAGGTCGGCCGACCGCGTTTCCCGAAACCTCTCCTCCTGCTCCATCTCCATCTCGTAACAAGAGTAGGGAGGCGGTGAAGGGAACACGGCGGAAAACGGGAGGTAGCACGCGTTGCGGTCTAACCCTCCGCGCCTGGTCAGGACATATAATAATACGGTCAATTTTGAATCGAGTTTGGTTGGACGATGCCTCCTTTCCCTCCTCTTTCCCGCGTCACAATACTCCATCGCTTCACCCTCGACCTTCCCGGCGCACTAGTAACGCCCTACCTACATCGTTGCCCGACGATTTTGCGAGGCTCGCTTAACCGCCAACAATTTGAGCCTCTGAATAATTCTTGGCGCTCCAATCTAACTGCGAACAAATTAGACCGAATTAGCCGAGATTTGGAACGTGCTTCCAAACCGCTCTCTGCAACTAGCGACTCCTCTTCATCCCACTCTCCCTCCTTCATACCTCACATGCCAAGGACCGAACCATCCCTCTGCAACCAGCCTTAAAATCTACTACTGTCGCATTATTTTCATCGTGCTTTCTGCAATCGTGTCGTGTTTCTACGTCTGAATCGCGTGAAATCAATTGACAGCGTAGGATTTAACCCTACAATGGTCGTGAGCCTAAAAATTTCTTATTGGTGTTACAGTGTGTATTATAAATACATTTTTTTTCATATACCGTGTTGGCCTCGAGATACGAACTTATTCTCGAGGTACGAACTGTGATGCTTTTCTAATTTAGTAGAAGAATGTTTTTTTTTTTTATTTCATGGAAGATGTTTCATACATAGAAAACCAAAAGTTTTGTAAATAAAAATAATAATGTTACAGAAATGCATTTTCTGTTTTTATATTCGTTTAGGTGAGCACGCGAAGTTAAATAAATTAGAAAACATGTTTGTATAAAAAAGCAGCATTTTTGTGTTTCTGAAAATACAATGGCCTGAAATATGATATTGTTTTTCAGATTTCGTTTCTATGAGCGAAAGATAAAATGTTACTTTTAGGTTGTAATGATTTAACCGACTTTTCAAAGAACAATGAAATTCACTACTTTTACCAGTGAACACGAGAACGAAAAATTTCGTTACCCGCTTGAGTGAAAGCCAGGATACGTTTGCACCATGTTAAATGCAAGACAGGCCGCGTGAGTGCTTTCCGGATAGCTGTGACAACATTTATTATCGTGGCTTCATCTCCTGGTTCGTTATATGCGAATAAATAAAAAAAACTTTTAACTCGCTGTGACGTTCATTATAAACGCACTCAAACTTCCGCACATTTTCTGAAAATATTTTTCACCAAAAGTTATTTCAAATTAGAATTATTTCGAAAAATTTTTTTTCCCAATCCTACAATTGATTGCACGTGAAATTAAAAAAATTGTATTCTCAAACAAGCTGATATTCAAGCGTTTCATTGAAAATATTGATACCGTTCGAATTGCTCGCGTCGAAAATAATTAGAATAATCGAGAAAAAGTTTATCGCAAAAGTTTCTTACTTTAGAGCGCGGCTTGTCAATTTAGACGAAAACAGTGCGCCTTTAAAAATACATTAGCAAGAGAACTTTATTTATCGATTACAAAGAGCGCCATTACGCAACGAGGTCAGTTTTCATTGTTTCAGCCCCATGTTTCTATCCCTGTGCCATTTTGGCCTACGTTTGCTGAGTTGATGTCATGGAAGAATAAAGGGTTGCACGGCGGGAAATGGGAGGGGCGTGGGGGTGCAGGTCGAGTCGTCGGTGATGAATGCCGGTAAACTTCGCACGAAAAGTCGTTTATAAAGCAGTGCTACGCCACGCTACGGACGCTCTCACTTCATAACTTCCTTCCCACATCCGCTAGCAACACTGAGCACAACGCCGCAACTAACTTTCTGAAGACTTCGCCGAGATGCGGTCTGATTCTGGGGGATACGTATGCGAATGTAATATCTTACAGATTTTTGGAAGATCTTTCATTTCTTAACGTGGTTCGCTGTCAAATATAATTAATAACATTTTTCTGTTGATTCATCATTTTTTTTTTTTATCTATTCATAATATCCTCTTGCTTATTTTTTTAAGTTTTTTTTTTTTTTAATTTATCACACTCTCTTGAATTTTAATTTGTGTTAAATGATACGCGTTTAATGTATGCACTTTCAATGTTAACGTTTGGTACAAAATTTTTTTTGTGCTTCATCAGAGATCATTAGAATGCTGTACAGTTGTTTGTTTATGTCTAGGTTTGTAATTTTTGGTACAATTTTGAAATCGTGTGAGTTTTCCTGGGGTTTCNAAATTCATCATTTTCTTTTTTATCTATTCATAATATCCTCTTGCTTATTTTTTTAAGTTTTTTTTTTTTTTAATTTATCACACTCTCTTGAATTTTAATTTGTGTTAAATGATACGCGTTTAATGTATGCACTTTCAATGTTAACGTTTGGTACAAAATTTTTTTTGTGCTTCATCAGAGATCATTAGAATGCTGTACAGTTGTTTGTTTATGTCTAGGTTTGTAATTTTTGGTACAATTTTGAAATCGTGTGAGTTTTCCTGGGGTTTCTTCTGAATTTATTACGCTGATCATATTGTTTGGCAGTTTTACTTTTCTTCTAAAATTGTAGTTTTTACACTCCGGTATGACATACTTGATGGTAACTAGCACTTTATATTAATCGCAGACTTGGAGTCTTTGTTTGTTTAATAAGTGTGAGTGGGTTAGAGCCGAATGACCTATCCTAATTTTCCTCGTCGAGGCTTGTATTGTACGATTAATTTGGCTAGGAAATTTTTGCCATCCGGTATCGTTTCCTTGTGCTAAGTATTTTAGTGTATAGTTTTCAGTTAGTGTTTGGAAGACCTGTTTTTTGTAAATATGCTCGAGATAGTTTTTCATGTCGCTGCGTGTAATGTCAAAATAGTGCTTAACCAGAAAAGCTGAAAAACGTGTTTTGAAAAATGGAAATCACGTAACTTATTGTATTTTTAATCATTTATGATGTGATGTTCCTTTTCCATTTTTTTGGAAAATATACTTACAGTATATTATGACATTTATATAAACTAACTCAAAGATATTCGCGCAGCTATCAATCCGCTTAACAGATAAAAATTTTAATTCCTCAGTTCCCTTGTAAGTTTTAATATTACAGAAATAAGTACGGTTTCAGTGAATCGANCTGTGATGTGATGTTCCTTTTCTATTTTTTTTTGTTCTTTTTGTTTTGTGTTACTTATTTACAAGAAAAAAGAATAATAAATATTAATATCACAAACACATTGCATGTGTATGGTTCTAGTAAAGTCAACGTAAATTACGTCTGAAATCAACGAATAAGGCTCGTTACGATTTTCTGGAAGTCAATAGATAATTTCTAAAAATATTAGAATTTGAATATTATCAATCCGCTTAACAGATAAAAATTTTAATTCCTCAGTTCTCTTGTAAGTTTTAATATTACAGAAATAAGTACGGTTTCAGTGAATCGAAGACACGATCATATTATCACAGACGCACAAAGTACGAGATGTGTAAAAGTACGTATGACTCGAGTATTTTAGGAAAAGAAGAAGTTTTTAAGAGTCATTGTTTTTGATCTGTGATATCTTTCTACGGTCGATAAAATTCTCGTTCGAAAGGTCAACATTTTAACCTATAAATCGTCACGAAATACTCGTAAAGCAGTGCTCGAGTCTACAGGATTGGTTCAGTAGTTCGATGCTATAATATCACCGCGCGAGTTCAATCTAACCTACGATAGTGTTGCCCTTGCATCGATGTTCCTCGGGGAAGCACGACGCTCGTACGAACCTGCGCTTCTCTTCGTTTCTCCTTTCTCCTTCCCTCGGTGCCGCGTTCCGCTGCTATCGGCTATAAGTTTCAACGGAGGTCGAGGTCGGCGATACATCATCCTCTCGCGAAGACATAGATTCACGGTGTATGCATAATATTTGCCGAGCCGGCGGGAAAATTAGAAGTACCGTAAGCCGCTTTTCTTATCAAGCCTGTACTTTACGAGTGAAAGCTCCAGGGGATGAAATGTTTGGGAGCGTGGATAGGAATGTAACTAGACTGCTGGCCGTGTCAACCGCTTCTTTCTTTTCCTCGTCGCGCACCGCGCAACCCACTATTTTCTTCGAATATTACTGCAAAATCACGGGATTAAACGAGCAATTTCTTTTCACACCGAAAACATCGTCGGGTCATTATTCTCGCGTGGTATTAACGTCACTAACTTCATAATTTTAAGCAGGTTATTACACTAGCATTATGGTATAATTTATATTTATGTCTCATTACTTACTAATAACAGAGAAAATTAGTTGCACGACGCAAATTAGTTGTTCAGATTAATATATCATCCTACCATGAACTACAGACCACCTCTATTTTTTTTTTTTTTTTTTTTTTTTTTTTTTTTTTTTTTTTTTTTTTTTTTTNTTTGAATAATCCATATAAATGTGGGTTTAAATATAATTAATTAAATATAGTAAAACCAAATAAATCCAAATAAATGTGTAATATGTTGTAATGAATAGATGATCAGTTACATTATGGTGATCGTTTCGGGGATACAGATACATACTTTGCTCTTTCAGTTTTTTAGTCCAACAATCACATATGTAGTTTTTTTCTCTTTTAGCATGTGGAATACTTTCTTCATAACTCGAAAAAAATTAAATGGGAGATACATATGTTCTTACTGTTTCTATATTTTCAATCTTTTTACTGGGAATTACCAACATTTTGGAAATAATTAATGTTTTTTGATAATTCTTTGGTTTGTAATGTATCCTTACATTTGCATTAGAAACACATTAAAACATAACTATATTTATAGGAATTAAAATCGACCTAACCCAAACTCGTTCTGTTTTATTAATTTTTAATTTATAATTTCTGCCTATGAAGAAGTTTCTGATTAAGAAATTACACAGTTAACAGGTTAAACAATTAAACTGAACTGCTTTTCACATATTAAGTTACGCACCTATTATAACAAACTTGACCGAAGTGTTTTATTAACACTAATTTAATAACTAAGTGATAAAAAATCAACTTTCATGGAGTCGTTGGAAAGAGTGAAACTACAATTTTTAAATTCACAATCATTTCAATCGGAAAAAACTTTTTTTAAACTTTTTGAGTCACGTGAATTATACATAATTTTTGAGAGAAAATCTATCGTCGTATTCTTACTCGCTTGTGTTAATAGAGAAGCATGTTCATGAGAAGTGAACGAATGTTTGTAAAACTGGAAGGTTCACCCTTCAAACTGATCTCAAAAAATTTATTGCATGATTTTTTCTACCGCTGCATTTTATTAATCTTTCGAGCAGGTGTTTCTAGCAAGTTTCAACGGTAACGTGTATATTTACATGATTTTATACCTGGTTTATCGAATGAAATTTTTAATATACCAAAATGCTAAAATTTTCGTTAAAACTGACAGTATCAATTTAAAAAAATTATACCTCCTGATTCATTAATGGGTTTTATAAATCACGTTAAACAAAGATACGACATTCCCTCTCAGGTTTTCACAGTTTTTTTAACTTCTTAGCTATCTCGGGATTAAACGTTTTTGAGTTAGTATCATTTCACACAGTCTACCTGAAACTCGACAAAATCCGTGCAGCGCTTAACGCGTTAAAGAATTAATATTTGAAATTTTACATCGGTGTAAATTCATTCTATCAGGACGTAATTCAATTTAAAACATTTAGCGCTTGATAAATTCTGTAAAGACCTTATTCGTGAAAATAATTAAAATTAATTGTCTCGTTGAGCAATTTGTACGGACTCGCCAACTTAAACCACCTTTCATGAATACAAGATTCAATTGATAGCTTCTAAACAATTAATACGCGTCTGCGCAACGGTCTTAAGTAGAAACTCGAATGTTCCAAAATATATCACTGTCTCCTAAATTTGACTGCGGCTTAAGGACATGGTTGCGTCGAAATTGAACCGTTCCCTCGATATCGTGCCCATAGAAACCAGTGGTGACATTATATAGTATTAACGTCCGTTCGGACTACGTGGGTCCGAATTGAGTAATCGAATAACAATAAATTTGCATTTGCATTGTTGCGGCTGCCGCTGACGCCGCAATGCAAGTAGATATTTACAATCGTACACAGGTATACGAGTGGCAGGCCTGCGTCGTTTCATAATCGCGAAGCAAATCGCTTCCATACGCGACCCCACCTTCCGTTACAAGCGAATGATGGATGTAATACGCGGCCATGTTCATATCCAGCAAATTGAAACACGCGGACGGGCTGTTTATGATATATAGAGTGACCCATTTTGATTCAAAAAATCGATACATTCCAGAAAGCGTTGTCCAGAAAAAAAGGTAATGTTACTTTTGACAAATTTTTCGGCACTTAACGATGCACGAGAAACGTATTTATAAAAAAACAGCTATTTTGGCTTCGTGACATTTTTCAAAGGATCAAAGATACGACGAATTGGATTATAGAAAATATTCAAAATAAAATGTATTTAAACTGAAAAATAATTTACCGAGGTGTTACAAAACAGAATACTAAATTTAAACGCGTTGATTTAAACTCGGCTAAAAATTAAATTTATTCCGTCATATTCTTTTTAACTCGGTTAAACAAAAATGTACATCTATGGTTCGATTGTAACAAAAATTAAAATATCGTTGGCCATTTTGTTCATTGATCTCGTACTATGAAACTCTAACCTTTGCCTTGAAATCCTTTAAAATTTATACTTTTACATGATATTACGAATTAATTGTTGAATTAAAATCAGTCATCCTATATACGTAAGTGTATATAATACATAATCTTCGCCCAACGAAATATAATTGCTGATAGACAATATAAAAACGTGACATTAAGCATAGCAAATAATAAAATACAAAAATATATTATTAACGCAACGTAATGCTATTAACCAGTTAACCGTGGCGATCTGTTTGCAAAGCACGCACGTGTGTGTATCGCGATAATCAAGCGATGACCGGTATAGTTAGCTCTCAGGAAGTTACGAATCCAACTAAAATTATTTATAATTTTTATTTGTTTGTTTTATTTCGTCTTGACTTCTAAACATTTTAAAAATATTAAAATTTACCGATATAATTTAGTTTTCGCCAAAATTACAATTTAAATATAAAATTGTAACAATGTTTCACGCATCACGGATATAGCTGTCACGACACAAAATTCTGTCACATCTCCATCACGAATATAGTCGTCAAACACACTTAACTGGTTAATAGCATTGTTTGAATTTAACGTTATTTGCCTTCACTGCTCCGCCAGGAAAAAGAGCCTTAGCACCAACTCTTCGTTGGGACAGTTATAGCACGTCATAAATATTGTCTAGCACTTTTCAAATCGATACTCCAAATATTTTAGAAAATAATGAAAAAAAAAGTTTCGCAACGTAACGCTACTAATAGCATTGTTTGAATTTAATGTCATTTGCCTTCACTGTTCCGCCAGGATAAGAGTCTTAGCACCAACTCTTCGTTGGGACAGTTATAGCACGTCATAAATATTGTCTAGCACTTTTCAAGTCGACACTCCAAACATTTTAGAAAATAATGAAAGAAAAAGTTCGGTTTATTTTGGTTCAATAGCCATAGACGTGCTACAAACTGAGTGGTTTTTTGCTTATTTGTTTCAAGCATGGCCACTCACGCTTACACAGGAAGATCTCACGTTGGCACAAGTGTCACTCCACCCGCGCCTGAAAAGAGACGCGTTTTAGGGCATGGTGGAAGGGTAGAAGGGTGATAAGTATTCTCAGAATGACGTTCATTGGAAAATTATCTTTTGTTAATAATTAATCGGCAGGTATTCTGAGGAAAACGAAGAAAACTCTGACCATGCAGAGAGGAAAAGAGAATCGTTCGAACGTTCATACATCGCACATCAGACTGTCAGCCTTTGTATACTAGAAGTAATGTTTTTGTTACTTAACATTATCGTCGGTTAAATTTTTTCCTACCATACAGTGCCGGACAAATGAATCGAGACACTGACGTTTTTCTGTTTGTTTGTTATCTTATGCCACTCGCATATTTCTTTACCATTTTGAAATATATATTTTATATTGAAATTTGTTATATTTAATGCTCTACAAGCATTTTGATCGAGTTAATGCTAATATACTGGATCATTTAAGTATATTCAGAAACAATATTTATCCGAATACATTTCGAACACATCGATTTGGCTGCGTTTGCGTCAACGGTAAACGATCGAAGACAGGCGCACCGTACATTCACGTTGTAACACTTTCTCAAAATTAGGTTTCATTATGAAGACTCGTAACAGCTCTGATTAAAATATAATTGGCCTAATAGAAGCTATTCAATTCGAATAATAAAAAAGTTAATTTCCACGGAAATTAAAGCTCGGCTACATTAACCGTGTAACACAATGTATTTGAACAATAGACTGTTTAAATCGGCATCGTTATCACAGTAAAATCGATTCTCCATGAATCTTCCCTGATATTTTGTTGAACGGCGTAGCGAACAACGTCGCTAAGTAAATCCAACGTAAAATTCGTTTCTCCTTCTCTATTATTTAACCGTCTTTTTTACGAGCATGCTGCACCTGTATCCTGAAGACGAAGAATGTTCCAGTGGATTATAAATATCGAATGGCAGCCGCGTCTTGCGTGCTGTAAAAATTCGAGCTACAGCCACGCTGTCGCCTTTGCGATACAGCCCGTAACATACAATATCATTTTCCCGGCACAGTCGGAGACCCTCATTTCTCTCGCAGGCTAGCAGTCCAATTTCACACCGTTGTAAATACGCTTCTCTTATTTTTGACATCGTCTTCAATTCTTCTTACTTTGTCGCCCTGACAGACGAGTTCCTCTCCTTCCGCTTTGCCGTAGTCTCAACCCCGACTACGTGGATGGCTTCATTTATAATCATTTCCCGAGGCTGTATCTCCTCCGTCCTACCCTCGCGGCTGTTACGGGTTCCTTCGAGGTCGAGCTCCTTGGGCGTCCATCAGTATCTTATACGACCACCTTCTCCGAGCTCATTAGACTCCCACAGCCTCTTTCAGCGACGATTACGCTATCGAGGATAACCCTTTAATCGCCATAGTCATAGATTTGCATCAACTTTGTTAGCTACTCCGTTAGCACTCTCACATTTGATCCAAGAATTTTACAATAAACGGAATTTTAAAGAAGAGAGAAAGGCGTGTTCCCATTCTCTCCGTCATTTTCATCGAGGTCTTCGTTACGCGACACAACGGTGCCAAGTGGAAAGGGTCATAGACGGAAACGTCTCGACAAAATTTTTCACGGTCTCTCCACGTTAGCCGGCATTAATACTTCGCGGTCCATCAATGTATACTTTATTACTTTCTTCATTTATTAAAAATAATTAAAAAAATATTTGTTAGGTATATTACAAATTTATTTACTTGAACTTCGTTTCTTTATTAACACTAGAACTACCGAACCAGTCGAAATGACTGGTTCATAATATCTTATAGAAATTTTAGAATTTTACAATAATGTAGTTTTGGGGATTTTCCGTGATTTTTTGTAAAAAATATGTGCAACGAATTGTTACCCTTATTATAGTTATTTTTTCAAATACCTTTCATTTTGATTTCTTTGGTATAAATAAATCTACTTTAATCACCGGTAGTTGTAGTGTTAAAAATGAATCTGAACATGGAAAATGTTTCTATTTGCACATGAAAAATGAAACCTTTTTATCAAATTTTCATCTAATTGTTAGTATTGTAAGCAACACTTTTCCAAAATTTATTCTCCTTCAAATAGACCTTGGCGTCTACGCCAAGCTGTATTTAATTTTTAATTCACGAATACCTTTTTTTTGATCAGTTAATTAGATGTATACACTACCGTGTATAAGTATTTGACCATCTTCAGTTTATCTAAACTATATAAAATACATTTGAAGTAAGGTATCTTGATATAATTTTTACCACAGTATTTCTCTCATACACTCATATAAAGATTATGCTTTGATGCCAATCGTATCAATTTATATTGATTGTACTTAAGAGTATTTACATTATAATATTAATATCAATTTTTTGATCGGATTTCACCGAGCGGGCAAACACTTATGAACGATAGTGTATAACGGAGTGTTTGAACGAAAAGCGCTTATTCTTGAACACCAACTTATTCGAATGTGTGTATAATAAACCTTCCAAATCGTGGAAGTAGTTACACTTAAAGTTATTTGCAGGCATTTAAACCTCCAAAGTTGATTATTTTGTTTCAAACATGACATTATCGTTTCTGATATCAATACAAATTATTATTAAGTACTGTAGTAAATATCAATATGTATTTTATTACTTTCTTCATTTATTAAAAATAATTAAAAAAATATTTATTATCAATTATCAAAATGACTGGTTCAAAGTTTCTTATAGAAATTCTATAAATTTAGAATAATGTAGTTTTGGGGATTCTTCGTGATTTTTTGTAAAAAATATCTGCAAAGAATTGTTACTCTTATTATAGATATTTTTTCATTTTGATTCCTTTGGTGTAAATAATTCTACTTTAATCACCGGTAGTTCTAGTGTTAAAAATGAATGTGAACATGGAAAATGTTTCTATCTGCACGTGAAAAATGAAACCTTTCTATCAAATTTTCATCTAATCGTTAGTATTATAAGCAACACTTTTCAATTTGTTCTTCTTGAGATAAATAACTAGAAAAAAAATAATATACATACACTCTTTAAACGAAATGAGTTAAGCATGATACCATAGCAAGTGAAATATAATATAACATCAGTTTCGTAACAAAAATAATTACGATTAGTTCTACATACTCTATACTTCCCTTTTGTTTCTTTCACCCGCTCGATCCTCCTTTCTCCTTCCTTTTCACTCACTTGCCTTCTATCTCCTTTCATTCTTCTTACACTGAGTTTCTATTATCGTAATCTCTCTAACTCTCTCTTCCTCGCCCCTTCATTCCCCTTTCTTCGTTTCTGTCTGCTTTTACCACCCAGCATGAGGAGGGGTCGGCAAGCTGCGAGCCTTTCTATGAACGCAGAATATAACGATTGCTCTTTGAAATCGTCACCATGGAGCGCGAAGTATTAATGCCGGCTAACGTGGAGAGACCGTGGAAAATTTTGTTGAGACGTTTCCGTCTATGACCCTTTCCACTTGGCACCGTTGTATCGCGTAACGAAGACCTCGATGAAAATGACGGAGAGAATGGGAACACGCCTCTCCCTTTTCTTTCGTAGGTGAAGCTAAAATTGTACTTCCGTGACGTAACGACCCTATTGAATGCTTACTCTTGTTCTCTGGATCGCATTGAATTGTAAAAAGCTTTAAGATGTTTCCTTTTCATTTCACGGCCAGCCGCTGTTGAGTTTTTATTGAGAATCTCGTTGCGCTTGGCTAATCTTTGGCTGCTATAATAATCGCCCCGACAAAAATTGCACGCACAACAAAATGAGACATTATGGACGCAATATGCTTCCTATAAAATATTCCACTGCGAAACAAAACGACTCTTAAATTTGAATTATCTATAAACGCGAGATCGTTATTAAACCATTCTTTTCTCGATACGGACACGCTTTTGTAAATACAAATACACGATTAGAAAAAGCTTTTTTAGAGTGTGAGCTCGTTACGTATTTACAATTATTTTGATCGATAAATAATTTCTGAATATTAAGTTTGCAAATATTTATTGTATAATACATTTGTATTGTTCATAGTCTTAGATTATGATCTGAGATTGTACAAGATTTGTAAGCGTGCTTACAATTTAAACCCTTTAAATTTGATAAGTTCGAATTATTTTTGAATANGCTATAATAATCGCCCCGACAAAAATTGCACGCACAACAAAATGAGACATTATGGACGCAATATGCTTCCTATAAAATATTCCACTGCGAAACAAAACGACTCTTAAATTTGAATTATCTATAAACGCGAGATCGTTATTAAACCATTCTTTTCTCGATACGGACACGCTTTTGTAAATACAAATACACGATTAGAAAAAGCTTTTTTAGAGTGTGAGCTCGTTACGTATTTACAATTATTTTGATCGATAAATAATTTCTGAATATTAAGTTTGCAAATATTTATTGTATAATACATTTGTATTGTTCATAGTCTTAGATTATGATCTGAGATTGTACAAGATTTGTAAGCGTGCTTACAATTTAAACCCTTTAAATTTGATAAGTTCGAATTATTTTTGAATAGTGTTTACTTTTTTTATCATCAAAACAATTCTATTATAATTTAAGTCTGTAAACAACAAAAATAAATTACATAGTAAATATTTGCAAATTTTTATCCTCGATAGTTATTTATTGATCAAACTAATTATAAATATGTAACGAGCTCACAATTTTGTTTCCGATATTTGTTTTACGAGGTTTTCGTCGAATAATTAAAGATATAATCAATCGAAAATCATTTTAGGAAATCCAAATAAATCAGTCGACTACTGTTTGATCATAATGCAACGCTTGCTAATACAACCATCCATTAGTGTTGATATCAGTAATCCGGAAATCCAATTATACGGGTAATGCAAATAGAGCAGATAAACGTTTCCTTGATTATTACTTACAAGAGGAAAATTTGTTAAACATTGGCTGATGTGATATTTGCCCTCACAGGCAAAAATACAAATGCTTTTTTTTGTACATAGGTAATTTGAAATTTATCGAACAGTGTCCCTGAGTGCACAATGTATTCGATATATTTTCATCTCTTCTATTCGAAAATATTAATATATGTAGGAATTGAACACGTGCGTCCAGCGGGACGCTATCGTGTTTAAGGTTAAAGCGATCGTCGCTTCTGAAAACTGTAACAATAGACTTCCATACGATCGACTTTTGTTTTCGGACACAAGACGAGTTCGGTTCGATCTGAGACGTCCGGGTGTGAACAGCGAAATAGCGAGCGTGTAATTATATCTTTAATAGTTATATCGTTGTGTAATTATATCTTTTTATATTTTATTATTAAAGTTCATTTAGTGATTCACATCCGCGTTACGTGTCCTCCCTGTATTGCGACTGCAAATCCAGTAGGCAATACTAAACATTTTCCTACATATATAATAATAATAATAATATAATATATTATCATTATATATTTAATATATTATATTATTGTTGTTATATTATATATTATATATTCGTATTTATATAATAATATTTGTATTATTATTATTATTATTATTAATATTATATTATAATATTGATATATTAAAATAGTAACCCTTTTCTACAACAGTATGCAGTGCATACAACAATTATTTGCAACTTTTAATATTTNTGTTTTCGGACACAAGACGAGTTCGGTTCGATCTGAGACGTCCGGGTGTGAACAGCGAAATAGCGAGCGTGTAATTATATCTTTAATAGTTATATCGTTGTGTAATTATATCTTTTTATATTTTATTATTAAAGTTCATTTAGT
>SMSQ01023271.1:0-11055 GCA_019453375.1 Ctenoplectra terminalis
GAAGAGCCGGGAGACGTCGGCTTTAATGCCTATTAGCTACGTCGGAAATTGGACACACCATAAAAATTTCAGTCCGGAGAAATGACAAGAGGTGAGACCGCTGGGGCTTCAGAGGATGAGCCCGGGGAACGAGCGAGGAAAATAATACGAGAGAAAGAGAAAGGGACAGAAACGATAGAGAGAGAGAGAAGGAACGCGAAAGATTGATGAAAGGAGAAGCGGAAAAGCATCACGAATG
The DNA here is from genome assembly GCA_019453375.1 of Ctenoplectra terminalis. Taxonomy (NCBI): domain Eukaryota; kingdom Metazoa; phylum Arthropoda; class Insecta; order Hymenoptera; family Apidae; genus Ctenoplectra; species Ctenoplectra terminalis. The sequence goes on from SMSQ01023271.1 coordinate 239, forward strand.
AAAAAAAAAAGGAAAAAAAAAGTAGAAAAAGGTACGTATGGGTTTTAACAAAGGTTTCCTGATTAAAATGTTAGGTTGGTAGGGAATAAATGATCGACTGGCGTTTGCTTCTCTAAATTCTTGCAACTGATATACGTACGACGTCCTTTTATCGAAAAGTATTTATTAGAATCGAAGAATTTTTAATAGTAAAATATTGGAGCGTTCGGGAGCGGATTTAAGGGTTGGTTGAGGCCCCCGGTAGTGAGATTGGGACACTTCTAAATATTAAATCTAGATTAAAAAAAAGTTTTAATGTTGAATATTGAAGTTTGTTTAATCAAATACAATACAATTCATAGTTATGAAAATAAATTATGTTTCCCTAACTTTCCAGTATACAAAAAAAAAAACGTGAATTTTATTTAATCAAATACAAGACACAGGAATTATAATATTCCAAATTCAAATGCAGAAGATTGAATATTATGAAAATAAATTATGTTTCTCTAACTTTCCACTATATAAAAAAAAAAGAAATATGAATTTTATTTAATCAAATATAGTACATAGGAATTACAATATTCCAAATATAATGCAGAAGAATTCATGTTATAAAATTAAATTATGTTTCCCTAACTTTCCACTATACAAGAAAAAAGAAACATGAATTTTATTTAATCAAATACAGTACATGGGAATTATAACATTCCAAATTGAAATGCAGAAGAATTCATATTATGAAACTAAATTATGTTTCCCTAATTTTCCATTATACAAAAAAAAAAAAAAAAAAAAACTTAAATATTGAATTATGAATTTTATTTAATGGAATATAATACAGAGGAATTATAACATTCCAAATTGTAATGCAGAAGAATTCATATTATGAAACTAAATTATGTTTCCCTAATTTTCCACTATACAGAAAAAAAAAAGAAAACTTAAATACTGAATTATGAATTTTATTTAATGGAATATAATATATAGGAATTATAATATTCCAAATTCAAATGCAGAAGAATTCTTGAATGATTGAATGTTGTGAAACTAAATTGTTTCCTTAACTTTCCATTATATAAAAAAACAGACATGAATTTTATTTAATCAAATACAATACATAGGAATTATAATATTCCAAATTAAAATGCAGAAGAATTCATGTTATAAAACTAAATTATGTTTCCCTAACTTTCCACTATACAAGAAAAAAGAAAATATGAAAAATTTCGAAGCCCCTTTGAAAACGAGGCCCGGTTATCCGCCACTGAGAGCATTCATTTTGTTTTATAACGAATTCTGATTCTATCTCTCTTGAATTGATCAATTCTTTGAAAGCTTTAGCAGTGAATTAAATTTCAGTGGTAAAATCTTTTTGTTTCAATGATTGAAAATGTGATAATCCGTCAATATCTGTGACAAAATTTCATGTTTCATTTAAAAGAATTTTCGTCCAATGGTTTTTCATTCCTACAGGACTCTATTTAAAAACATATGAAAATAAGAAAGTTACAATATATTTCTAAATGTATAACTTGATGCACGATGGAATCAGTTTCACAATTTTCCAATCCAAAATCCAAGGGAAATAAATATTTATTCATACTCGTTACAAAAAAACAAAGAATTCTCAAAAGTGTGCCAATGCAAATTTATAGAATTTATTTGAGAAACTAGGAACAAGTCATTTTTTACAGAATCTTTATAAATTAACTACGATGCCTTTGGGCAGATTTTCCGCGATTTTCTATGAAAAATATGGATAAAGTTTTGTCTGAATTGCATTACACATTATTTTATGTACTTTCCACTTTGATTTCTTCGGTAGAAATAAGTATACCTTGATCGTCGGTAATTATAGTATTAAAGCAACGAATAACCGAGATAATAATAAAAATACAAAATCCAAGGGAAAGTAATGTTTATTCGTACTCGTTACAGAAAGACACGAAGAATTCTCAAAAGTGTAGCAATGCAAATTTATAGAATTTATTTGAGAAATTGGAAACGACTCATTTTTACTACTTTGCTAGTTTTAGAGTTAAAGCGACGAATATCCGAGATAATAATAAAAATACAAAATCCAAGGGGAACAAATGTTTATTCATATCAAATTGGAAACAAGTAATTTTTACCACTTCGGTAGCTCTAGTGTTGAAGCAACGAATAGCAGAGATACTAATAAAAATACAAAAACCTAAATAAATGAGTGTCTATTCATACTCGTTACAGAAAAACAAAGAATCCTAAAAGTGTGCCAATGTAAATTTATAGAATTTATTTGAGAAATTGGGAACGAGTCATTTTTACCACTTCGGTAGCTTTAGTGTTGAAGCAACGAATAGCTGAGATAATAATAAAAATACATAATCCAAGGGAAATGAATGTTTACTCATATTTGTTACAGAAAGGCACGAAGAATTCTCAAAAGTGTAGCAATGCAAATTTATAGAATTTATTTGAGAAATTGGGAATGAGTCATTTTTACCACTTTGGTGGTTCTAGTGTTAACACTAGAACTAAATTTTTTTCAGAATCTTTATAAATTAACTACGGTGCCTTTGGACAAATTTTCCTCAATTTTCTATTAAAAATATGGATAAAGTTTTGTCTGAATTGAATTACATATTATTTTATGTACTTTCCACTTTGATTTCTTCGGTAGAAATAAGTATACCTTGATCGTCGGTAGTTCTAGTATTAAAGCAACGAATATCCAAGATAATAATAAAAATCCAAAATCCAAGAGAAACAAATATTTATTAATATCAAATTAGAAACAAGTAATTTTCACCAGTGTTAAATCAACGAATATCCGAGATAATAATAAAAATCCAAAATCCAAGAGAAACAAATGTTTATTAATATCAAATTAGAAACAAGTAATTTTCACCAGTGTTAAATCAACGAATATCCGAGATACTAATAAAAATCCAAAATCCAAGAGAAACAAATGTTTATTAATATCAAATTAGAAACAAGTAATTTTCACCAGTGTTAAATCAACGAATATCCGAGATACTAATAAAAATCCAAAATCCAAGAGAAACAAATGTTTATTAATATCAAATTCGAAACAAGTAATTCTCACCACTTCGGTAGCTCTAGTATTAATCAATCACTCGCTTCCTACCAATCCAACGCTTCGCATCCTTTCTATATTTGAAACGGAAGACCACAACGTGCGGAGCATTCGTTCGTTTAAGAATTCACATAACGAACGCAGGAAGGAAAGCAATTGGACCAGGAGGAACGTCGGATTTTTTCGCGAAGCCGGCGAAGCTAACCGAAAATATTATCCGCGTGTCCGCCTGCTTCTCTCTCTTTCCGCCACTTTATCACGAGCAAATTGGCAAGTTACGCGGTGTAACAAGTTTCCCAGCGGCGACAGGGGAGAGGGCCCGGTTCAGCAAATTCAAAACGCAATGAATTTCTCCGGTGTCGCTGACCGACGCCGGCTACCGTGCCCGTCGAAGCTAACTGAATTATTTTCAAGCTGCGCGCCCTCCAACAAAGGAATATTTCGTGTGCGTACGTACGCCAACAATCGTTATCCGTTCTGATGTGCGCACGATTTTAAACACTATGGAAATTCGCACGAGGTGTTCACTTCATTTTCACTTAATTTTATATTTCGAGCAGCGCGGTTCGTTCAAATTTGTTTGCGTTTTAAGATTAACGCTTTATCGACCGGTTCGTTCGAGCGCGGATACGTCGCTGACACCGGCTCGGTTTTGGCTGTCGAAATGTAAGCGCTTATTCTTGTAAGTCTGTTTTTAAATGGAAATTTTAAATCGAGAATGCTTGGTATATCGTTTCTCTTATTGTAGGGTTAATTTAATACAATTTTTAATTTTCATAATGTTAATATTAACCCTTCGCAGTCCGCGCGATTCTTTGTCACTGAAGAAAGGAAGTTTTATTTCGGACAGAAAAAATTGATTAAGAAGAGAAAAGACGCGTGATAATTTAAATCTCAACATTTTGAACGCATAAGTGCGCCTAGGTGCGAAGAAATCACCACTTTAATTATATTTTCCGCGCACAATAAATTTTCCTTTTGCAAATCGCTCCTTTTTTTATATTTTGCATATACAACGAATTTTCTTTCTCCAAATCGCAATTTTTTTTTAAATCTCAACATTTTGATCGCTTTGTACGCATAGATGCAAAGAAATCACCCCTTTTATTATATTTTCTACGCACGATAAATTTTCATTTTGTAAATCGCTCCTTTTCTTATATTTTGCATATACAACGAATTTTCTTTCTCCATATCACAATTTCTTTTTTTTTTTTTTTCAATCTGAATATTTGGATCGCTTTGGACGCATAGATGCAAAGAAATCACCCCTATCCTTATATTTTGCATGCACAATAAACTTTTTTCTTGTAAATAACTCCTTTTCTTATATTTTACATACTCGATGAATTTTCTTCCTGAAATTCGCAATTTTTTTTAAAATCTGAACATTTTGATCGCTTTGGACGCCTAGGTGCGCATAAGTGCAAAGAAATCACCCCTTTTATTATATTTTCCACGCACAATAAATTTTCTTTTTGCAAATCGCTCCTCTTCTTATATTTTGAATGTAAAACAAATTTTCTTTCTCCAAATCGCAATTTTTTTTTAAATCTGAACATTTTAATCGCTTTGGACGCCTAGGTACGCATAAGTGCAAAGAAATCACCCCTTTTCCTATATTTTCCACGCACAACAAAATTTTCTCCCAAACAACTCCTCTTCCTACATTCTCCCACGCACAATAAATTTTCTTCCCGCAAACAAGCAGATTTTACCACCGAACAACGCGAACCAAATGTGAATTTTTGAAATGTCCAAACAACAACACCGATCAATGCGAAATTTTGACTTCTGCCGTGTGACCGAGCCATGCCAGCTCGGAGTCGCGTCGAAGTAGAGCGTAGAAATAAATGGGAGCTGAAAATCCTACGACGTCGATAACAGACTCCGAAATTAGCTGGCCGTACCGAATTCCCAATGGAGATTGAACGGGCTCGTTGCGCCTCTGCTATCGTGAATAACTACGTTTAGTACGGCTGCCAGTAAATGGGCTCGCTGGTAAATGGGTAAACGTGTGTATGTAGGGGGATAGCGAGAGAGACAGAGAGAAAGAAACAGAGAGAGAGAGAGAGAGAGGCTGCTAGAAAATCCCGGTAGCCTGGAATTGCAGGGAACACGTGATAATTAAAGTTACAAAAATACGAGACGGTTAAAACACAGCCCGTGGAGGGGTAGAAACGACGAGGGTAACGGGGGAAAAAAAGGGAAGAACAAAACAAAATAAAAGAGAAGGAAAATAACGGCGAAAGATAGACCTGCCTCTCGTCTGACAGATACAACTTTCATTCTAATTATCTTTCTAATTATTCCCTGTCTACCCTGGAAAAGTAAAACTAAGACGTTCTCTCTGTGTTCAGCGTCAACTTCGTCTTCAACGAGCCCGACTGGTTCCCCTTTGCACGAGTGTGGGAACGTTTAACCCTGTATAGCCCGAATTTTGTCGGTTTATTGGAGAAAAAATTGATTACAGTTTTTTAGTTTGATTTGAAAATGTTTTAATTAATAATTACTGCAGATGGATCGTGGTATCACGCGGTATCTCGCATATAATAATATTAATAATAACCCAAGAATATAATAAGTTAGTTTCATAAGGTAATTTATTTAGAGTATTCAATTTTATTCTATTATAATATTTTTCTACACACAGCTGTAACAAAAAAAGTTTAGGGGTGCAAAGGGTTAATGTTTCTTTTTATAGATATAAAAATTAGTTTTCAAAGGACAGTTTAAACCGAACCTCGTTATTTATGTATTAACTGATATAGGTAATCGTTGTTAGCGTGTACTTCATTATTTATTTTCCATTTTTCTTACGCGATAAAGATATTATTAGGTACCGGAAAAAGTTGGCGCGGACATAGAGTATAAAATTGAAGGAGTCCGAACGTTCGTGAAATCTAATTTTATTTAATAAAGCAATCATTATTAATTTTCCACAGCTCTTCTTCAATGTTTCCATTACTACAAAAATCTTGAGTTTCGATTGCAAAAATTGAACTATTACTTTGATCTCGTTATCGTTTTCAATTGTTTACGAATTTGAAATACACTCGAACCATTTTGATATGCTCTCTTTTTAACCCTCTATAGCCCGAATTTTGTCGGTTTATTGCAGACAAAATTGATTACAGTTTTTCACTTTGATTTGAAAATGTTTTAATAATTACTGTAGATGGATCGTGGTGTCGCTACGGTAATAGCGCAGTGATAACTAAAGAAAATTAATTTTTTTAAATATAGATACATCAGTTTCTAACTTTTAAGTCACACAGTCCCATAGAGGGTTAATAAAAGGAAAGAAAGTTTTGGGACAACCTAATATTTTATCAAAGCGATATCGAAACGCTCGAATGCTAATTTCGTAGACACCGGTAAAAAACGAAAAACAAAAGATGGTGATATCGAGAATATTATAAAACCATCGTGTGTTATAGATTACAATATCACTTTGACTTGAAAATGTTTTAACTAATAATTACTGTAGATGGATCGTGGTGTCACTACGGTAATACAGTAATCAAATTTAATAGTGCAGTGATAACTGAAGAAAATTAATTTTTTAAAATATAGATTATATAAAATCTATATTTTATTTAAATCTATATTAAATAATATAGATTATATAAAATCTATATTTTATTTAAATCTATATTAAATAATATAGATTATAGATTATAATATAGATTATATAGATAATATAGATTATATAAATTTTTAAAATATAGATTTAAAATATAGACCTCAGTTTGTAACTTTTAAGTCACACGATCCTATAGAGGTTTAATAAAAGGAAAGCAAGTTTTGGGACAACCTAATATTTTATCAAAGCGATATCGAAACACTCGAATGCTAATTTCGTAGACACCGGTAAAAAACGAGAAACAAAAGATGGCAATATCAAGAATATTATAAAACCATCGTGTGTTATAGATTACAATATCACTTTGATTTGAAAATTTTTTAACTAATAATTACTGTAGATAGATCGTGGTGATTTATCTTTGGAATACGAAATTGTTCTTAAAAGTACATATGTAAGCAACAATTCTAATTCTATTCCATAGTAAGATTTGCAAAAATCAGATACTCCGGGAACCTCGTAGGAGCTAAAACAGGTTGGAAAAAAAAAACTCGCTTGGTACCCGAATGAAACAGGCGTGTTGGAGTTGGCGAACAGAAGTGTTTCAAGGTGTGGTTGAATGGAAGTTTTAAGCGTGTACTTGGAGCTTTGAAGACGACAGTGTGCAGTGATGGATGATAACTTGAGATTGAAGTGCATGTTTCTTGGCTGATGTTTTGTTTAAACAGGAAGACAATTTTGCTAGATCTTTTAATCTCCATTTTGTCCGTTTCTGTAATAAAGTTGGCTACTTTATGAGTGATAAAGGTAATAGTTTATGACTACGGATATTATTCTCTCGGCTTGGTGTCGAGAGAAAAGTCGTTGGAACGTTCTGGGGGTGAAGAGAGAAAAAAAAAGTGAAGTAAGATTATTGTAAAATTTTTTACATTCTCTATATAATTAGACTCATATAACGAAAAGAATAAGAAACGGTAAATAAGAGGTTTCGGTGTGTATGTTATAAAAATTTCAAGAAGCTATAAAGTGATACTCAACATCTTATTTTTCGGAAGACTATCCACAGTAGTATAAGGTTGGAAACTATGAAACGGGCGTTTTTTGTTCAGTCTGTGTTCAGCTTTGTTCAATTCTTTTACTTTATTTATCGCACGCAAATGTTTTAACACATCTTGAGCGGGAAACGACTAAATTCGTTTTGTGTATATTATCGTTAAAAAAATCGTTTCCTACGAATTATCGTGGCTTTTTTGGCGACAAAGCGATTTTTGTTACAATAAACAGACTTTCTTTACAGTAAATTCCTAAAAGTGGACCACGATAGAATAGAATGTGACGACGAAGAATTGTTTAAATTTTCAATTTTTCAGAAAGTATCTTTATTTTTACGAAGCGAATAAAGAAATTAATTTTTAAGAAGAAACCGAAAGTTTTATTCAAAAATAATCCATAGTTCAAAAATTATACCTATTTTATGCACAAGTAATTTTGCGCGCGAATTGCAAAAAATCGCTCGCTATACGATGAGAGTTTGACAAGAAAACACCCGCGTAAGATGCGTTAACACAGCTGTACGACTAGTTCCTAGTTTAGACCCAAGCGTTCGACTAGTTGCGCGTGGATCGGATTCCACGGTCGTCCTTAATTCCTCGTTATCAATATAGGCCGGTGGTCCTCCTCGAGGCTCATTCGCGATACTCAAATTGCCGGAACGAAATTTTTGGAACCAATATCGAGCTTTTTTTTCATCGGTGGATCCATCTCCGAACGCCTGATTAATATTTCTCGAAGCTTGAGCCGCGGTATGATTTAATTTAAACTCGTACGAGAAGAGTAGATGTGAATCGCGTTTTGTTTCCATCTGGTTTAGGATAAAAATAAAATAAAAATGGGATACAAAGGCGAAAAAATTTTCCAAAATGAGTAAGAAGAATACCTTTAAGCTTTATAAATAAAAATATCGAGCGCGCGTTGCGATGTATCTCTCTCGGTCGCAGCTGAACACGGACTAAACAAAAAACGCCCGTTTCATAGTGTCCAACCTAATAATTTAGTGTAACAGGCGACGTAACAGTAATTATTTACTTTTATCGTCGTTTGTTTTGGAAGTATTTGTTCTTTTGTTTCTTCGTTAAATTTTCCAAAAAATAGTTGTAATTTGATGAAAAACCGTTTGTTTCAATATTTCTTGAAAAGCGTGGTTAGGTTAGTTTTACGCTAAAATAAATTCAATGTTTAATACAAATATTAGGATATTATTAATACTCTTTAGAAAATTTATTTATATATTATTCCACTAATGAGTATATTGTTCAATCAGATACTATTGAAAAGTAAAACACAAGTTAATAATAAAAATCGTTATAATAATATTTTCATATCACATTCTAATTCAATTTTAATATAATTTGTATTATTATAATATAATAGTAAAATATTAGTACTTAGTACTATTAGAATACATTATACAGGGTGTAGCTTCCAACCTAATATGTCATGTCACCGGCTATTATTTCGTAATTGAATATGGAAGTAAAACGTTCTAAATAAACTGCAATAAATTTTATCACGATTGCTGAAGAAAGCATTTATTTCGGAGAATTTAGAAACCCGATTTTTATTATCAACCTAATTTCTGATATTAGCTTTTTTTATTCTGTAATATCTCGTTTGAACAGCCCTTTTATCGTTTAGGTTCGGAAAGTCGAGTTGACTCGTCACCGGTCAGCAAAGTGTTAAAATACATTTTTCAACCAGTAAAGTCCCATCTATTAAGAAATAAATGAAACGCGCGGAATAAAATGATCCCGTAGGAATATTTGTACAGTAAAACCTGTTTTTGTGCGGTGATTAGGGCCCGCATAAAAGAAATCGTACAAAAAAATATTCGAAAATTTTATAAATTCTTACTTATAATAAACAACTTTGTACGATATTCTACCTAAAATTTTTTTTACGCAGTGGATAGGGACCGCATAAAAAAAGTCTGACTTAGAAAATACATGAATGATTTATGAAATAGATGAGAGAATGCTTTCGATTAAATTAAATAATTAAATCAGACCTAAAGAAATTGTAAAAATATTTAATTCTTCGTTGTACATATACACGGAGAAGTTTTCAAATTATACATTAAATAGTTTGCCGCTACTCGTCGTAATCCAAAACGCGCATCTTCTTGCGATGAATTGGTTGAAAATCGCTTTCGTCGCTTGAAGATAGGATTTCAATTGATTTGTTTTTCGGTACCATAAAGTCAGTGATCAGTTTTTGTGACGACGGTCGACCGGTCAATTGCTTGAAAACGTCACGATAGCGAGACACGCATGATCTGAGCTCTTTTTGGAATTTTAAGCGTCTTTCCGCATTGGTATCTATTTTAAGAAAATGCGTTTCCAATTTTTTCGAAATCTGGATCCCTGCATATATTTTATCCGCTGTATAGATTTGTAATGTATATGTACATTGATAGGAAAGATTAAACTGGTGCTAACGCCGCTAAGATTCATATACCGCATAAAAATAAATCGCAGGAAAAAAATTGCACAAAACCAATCGCACAAAAACAAAATAGCATAAAAAAGGACCGCACAAAAACAGGTTTTACTGTATTGCAACAAAAATTGTCGCAGCCGAACACAGACTAAACAAAAAACGCTCGATTCATAGTTTCCAACCTAATACAATTCGAGCCTTGGAAGATCTCAGACCACCGTTCGCAACTCGCACACCAAAACTTTCGATCAGTCGCGTAATTTTCTCGAAGAAACCACGAGGACGCAATCGGCGTTCGTCGAGACGCAGTTCGGCAAAAACATTCTTCGAAACGGAGGTGGCCAGACGACGGTTATCGATTGGGAATGACTTTCGCGCAAACGTGTCAGGCGAGAAGAACGATAAACGCGATAAGAGGCAAGAAGAGAGGAGGCAAAGAGAAGAAGCGGGACCAAGTGTTAGGGCAATGCGAGAGAGAGAGGTGGGTGAAAGTGTCGACGAAAAGCCGTGCGAAAAGCTTCGCTTCAAAATTGCAGTCTTCTGCTCGCGGCAGCGATCGACGTTCCCCGATAAACCAGACGGAACGACGCTTTCGCCCCGAAACTGCTGCTGCTGCTTCTCGTGCATCTCGTCCAGGGAAACGGTAAGAACGCGAAAGAAGAAGAAAAAAAAAAA
>SMSQ01023276.1:0-15532 GCA_019453375.1 Ctenoplectra terminalis
GAATTCAGTAGAATTATATTCTTCTTCTGAAGTGTGCAATCTGATCGGTAACTGTCGAATTTTATTTTTTATCTACGAACCAATTTCCAAATATACTACATAATTTAAAAAATTTTATAAATCCTTTTCACAATTGGCAATTGAATTTTCTAACGTCAAACAATTCGACGCGAGCTGTGAAAATTAAGCAGATCCTACGATTCGTTCACCAGTTTTAGTACTATTTCTATAATTTACAATTTTACAACGCTCGAATCTAAGACTGAGTAAAATGAACCTTTCTTTAACCAGAATTGTGCCAACTTGTATCCATTATGAAGTCATTAATTCAATCTATCATTTGAAAGTTAATTTCATAATTTATATTTTCATTGCGTTTCTGTGAACGAAAGCTCGGTATACTTTTTTTTTTTCGCGATCGAAGCGAAAGATAAATATTGGGTGGAAAATTACCCTCTTTATTTAGTTACACTGCTTCAATATTGACCACGGAATGCGTTGCGTTATCATCGTCAGGTGGTTGGTAAAATCTGTGAATTTTGTATATTTACCTTCGTTCCTCTCACTATAAACAATTCCATTCCACCGTGCTCTCCGTCCAGAAACAATGCATATTTAACGAAAGATATAAATTAACATGTTCTCTACCGAAACATTTTGAACAAACTTTTAGTAAGATTCAAAGATATTTTTTCTTTCGCTCATTAGTATTTATTCTTTTACTTAAAATCATTATTTTGTCATTCTATATAATAATTTTTATCATTCTCGGTCCATTTAGCACGTTTAGAAAAACGAGTGACGCAAGCCTAAACGACTAATCGCTTGCTTCCTGGACCATGTCACTCGAATATAAGCGACGCGGTAAAAAACGTGTTAACCGATCTACAAATACCACAAATTGGCTAAAATATTTGCATTTATCCACCGAACTTAAAACCACAAGATTTTAACCAATTCAACAGCTCAACTGTTCAAAGATACCAATTAACAATTAGAAAATTAATATCTGCCATTGCGATCTAGCTTTCTCAAGTCACACTCCACGGACTTCTCAAACATCTACGCGGCGGTGAAGTTCGTAATTGACGTGCTCGAGTTGGCCGTGAAAAAAAAAAAAATAAAAGAAAAAAAGGAACGGTTAAACGGTATAATTACATTAACACAACGACGATTCCTAGCGGAGGGAAAAAATAATTGCAATAACGCCGCCGGTAATGATAACCGTAACGATGAATAGCGTTAATTGCACCGCGAGCTACGTATCGAAGGAAACGGAACGTAACCCGAGAAAAATCGTCGATCGACGTGCGGCGGTGAAATTAGTAGCCCAAGCTAAGAAAATTAACTGTTATTAGGTTGTTAATCGTCGCGCAGCTGAGCGGAGAACTAGACGTCGCTCTGACATTTCCGTCGTTCCTGTTGACGCCTTCGATGTTTTACGATCGACAATTATTAGAAAAGAATGTCGTAGAAAAGAATTCTGCGCTGTTGAATTATTACATTTCAAATTGAAACGGTTCGCCATTTTTTTATATACTGTTTTTAAAATTTTAAAACAGCCTGTTGTTTCTCATTTTTCTTACGATGCAATTTAGAAAAATGCGGATAAAATGGCTACCGATGAAATTATTTGATGTTATATTTTTTTCACACTTAGGTTTAATAAAAATGGCTCTTAAATTATTGGAATAATTTGTTCTGGAATTTAGTAGGAATATCGTGACGTACGTGAAGTTTAGAAAATGGTACCAGAGATTTAACCCTTTGCACTCGACTGGCGCCGCTATGCCGACATGCATAATTTTCTTCAGAGATTAAGTTTTGAATTAAATTCTGTGTCTTCGTCGATTCAAACGCTTCTTTTGTTTTAAATTAAAGTAAATTAACTAAGTAAATAAAAAATCGTAAACATTTGTAATTTTCTGTTTTCTTTCCAAAAGAACACGAAGTTTTTACAGTAGTCCTTTGAAACTTAAAAAAGTTCGCGAGTGCGAAGGGTTAATAAGGGATATTTTGTTTCAATCCTCTGTAGCGCTGTGCGACTCATTGTTAGAAGTTACATACGCATGTATCTACATTTCTAAAATTTTATTTTAGTTATTTATCATTGTATTTTACTATTACATCGCTTTTCAAGTAAAAGCAACACTATCAATTTTTCTTTAATAAGCGAACAAAATTTCGGTAGAGGGTTAACACCAGAACTACCAAAGTGGTCAAAACGACTCCTAATTTCCTATACAAGTTTCATAGACTTACAATGACTTTTATAAAGGTTTATCTCCTATAAATTATATATCTTTTCACTTACCGTTCGTTACCATTTCTTCCGTAAAAATAAGCATACTTTAATCGTTAGTAGCTCTAGTATTAAAGACCAGTCACGATTCGAAACCCAGAAATTAGGAATAACTACAGTTAAACAAACTATTTCACTTTAAATGAAATTTAGACAATATTTTTCTCACGAAAGCGCAGAATTCCTTTCTGCGTCTAAAACTTTTGTCGATTCCTACCAATCAAATTTATTTACACGGAACTATGAAAGCTTTTCGAGCGCTGTAACCCGGTTACAAAATTTAATTGCTACAAAATAAGAATTTAAAACTGTTTCGTGAATTCGATTATGAAATAAAAATGTTAAAGAAATAGTTCACCGAACGCCGAGCTCGAAAACTTATTGAAGCGGAGTCAGTAAATATCGAGCAGATACGTTTCGCTTCACCAAGGGTTTGCTTTATGTATGCTGCAATCGAGTCTCGGTTTCTGCAGCGTCTCGTCAGAAATTTGTTGCAAAGGCGACACCGCAATCGAACCATAGTATACAGCACGTGCTGCACAAGGGTTGAGGGTACAATGTATACCGTAACATATCGCCGAAGCATAACTCCTGTTGGCTGACGTTTCAATCAACCGTTCTTCACCTTCGTTTCTCATCGACTTTTGTTGGCCGCGAGAATTTCCTAGCCGCGTACGACGAAATTTTTCGAAACTCATCAACGTTGAATCGCGGAGGTAGAAACAGTAGTAAATAACGTCGTACCTCCAAGAAAGAAGTTTCTATTTTACTTTATTCGCAGTCGACGAAGAACTCTTTTAACTTCGGTTCAAACGGCGAGCATTTTATATTTTTAACTTCACGAATAAAATTATTCCATATACTTGTTTCGAAATTGTAATCAGTAAATTTAAATACAGGCATATATTATTTATAACTCAGGTAAAATCAGGTATAATATTAGGTTGTCCCAAAAGTTTAGTTCGTTGTATTAATAAGTATTGGAAGCATAACATTTTTGTTTCACAATATATTACTATTTTATGTAGGATCCATTTTGATTTATCACCTTCCTGCATTTCTCGTTTAACAGATAAGTCTGAATATTTATATAAATACTGCCAAATGAAGCTGTTGCGTGTAGACAACGGAAGAAACTTTCGAGACAACGTAACATCATATTATAACCATATAATATTTTTATCGAGTGTATTACAACTTTCTATAAAGATCTTCAACTATTGTAATTAACTAAGGCTATTCGAACATTCTAGATCGGTGTATCAGTCGTATCTTCCATTCGGTCAATTTATTTTTAATTAAAAAATGATTTTCTTAAATTTCCGCGCAACAGTAAATCATGTTTTATCGAGGAATTATTTTAACACGAATTATTTTAACTCCAGCTTATCCCGAGAAATATTTCTAATCAATCGTATTCGACACAAAATAGCCTGATAAAAAAAAACATGAACGTATGAAACGTGTATCACAAATGGGGTCAAAGCCACGAACATCCTTATAGCAAGTTACCATTCTAAAAGCCGCCTTGATAACACCCAAAAGAAACAATTAAAACGAAAGGAAGAAAAAGGGGAGCAAGGGGGCAAAATAAAGGGAAAGAGGATGGCAAGGGAGGTGAGTGAGGCCTGTTTCTTTCACCTGTGCCACCGCGAGCAATAAATAACCGCCAGCTTAGCTGATTTTACTGCCGTGTGTTTGGGTGATCCCAATAACGCCGACCGAAGAAGGGACCAATAATGCGAAGAAAACCAATCTTCGCGCTAACTAGCCATTCAGACCGCAGAACTGCCAGACAAGTACTCGAAGGACCTCTGGTTAACCTCTGAAACGAAACGGTTTCAAGCCTATTTCGGTATTAAAGAATTTGCGGAGAACTCGTCATAACCGCGTGGGCGGAAACGCTCGTCCAGCTGCACGTACGATGCCTGCACGAGCATCGAATTAGTTGCGAGCATCTTTGTACCTTCAACCAGCATTCGAGTGATTTTTTTCTTTTTCTTTTTTTTTGCCTTTCAATCGGTGGTTTCGGGTACGTTGACGTACGAATCATAGAATTAGATTGTTCAAACACGATTTGTATGCGCAAGGTTCTTGATATATTCGGAGTTTTTTTATTTTAATACGTAATTAGAACTGGAAAGACCAATTCGGTTTATATTGCTGTTAACAAGCTGAGATAATTTGGTAAAAATGAAAGAGAGTATAGTTTAAAATATTTGGATGAATTGGAACTATTTAATTTCGCGACTGCACGAATGGAAGGATAAAGAATATCGTAGAAAGCGTAACTCGGTATAGGGATACTCTACGTACGAATTTCAACGGTTGCGTTGTCTTACATTTTACATTTTTTGGTCCGAATTTATTCAGATACGCGCGGGTACGATTCCAAATTTTTTTTTCGCAAAAATTATTCTCTGTCGCAACTGTTTTAATCAACCTCGCTGGAACCGCTTAAAATAATTAAAAATGTTATCTCTGGAATTAAATTCACCCTCCTAAATTCATTCCAATGGTTAGCGACTGTCGTACCATTGAACCATCAAAGTCAATTATAATAAGCATAGTGTTTAACGTAACTATCGATGATAAGAAAATAAAAGCATGATAAGGTATCCTTTTTAAAATATAGAAAATAGAAGTTGGATGAATCTTGAATAAAAACGGCGTCGATCGAGCTAACGAAGCAAACCTCGCGACTGTTACGACACGGATACTTTTCATACCAACTTAATGGCCGCTTATCCCTGCAAACGTGTTTCCGATCGCGCGTTGTCATCTGCGTGGGCAGACTGGCATCTCTCGAAGGCAGCGTTTCCTCGCGCGGTAATAATTGCTCGGAGATGGTAGCCATTATAAGGGACGATTTATCACCCGGTGAATCGTAATTCAAGCGAACGCTATAAACGTATTGGCCTTAATTAAATTATATCGCGGCCTATTAATAAGCCGCGAATTCGAGACGAAACGTCCCGGCGACGAGTTGTTGGCCGATAAATATGATTTTGTTCATCATCGGTGTTATTATCGTTTGGATCGATTGGAAGGGAGTAATTAGGTACGAGCTAAATGTAGACGTTTAATTATTCATTTTAATACAATGAGTCGAAGAATGATAGTAATATATTTGAGGGAGTGGTAGTCCTTTTTTTTCTATTTTGAATCCTTTTTTTTCTATTTAAAATCCTTTTTTTACTATTTAAAATCCTTTTTTCCTATTTTAAATCCTTTTTTTCTATTTTTAATTGAATGAATCCGTGAGTTAAAGGAGCTTGAAAAAGTTAGAGAGCAAAACTTGAGGTGTTGATGTAGAAATTATTGACATAGAAAAGTGCGATTAATTGATAACATTATTTTTGAGCTGTTGAATATTTTTGTTCGGTTAATGAATCATGTCGATACACATGTTTCGCTAATGGTTGTTGCTTGTCGGATCAGTGTTAGAACGTTTGGTTAATGTTGCAGCGAAGAACGCGAATGAATATTTATAAGTAGATAAAAGTAATTTAGCAGAACTGGTTGCACAGGTACCAGAAAAAGGAATGTAAATTAAGCTGTTTCTAAATTTAATATAGGATGTTGAATAAAATGTAATCGATCACCAAAAACTTATTTCAATTAAATCATTCCATGGTTGAATAATTATCTCCATAAATCTTTTACTCGGTGATTAATGGACAACGCTCGATCATATTTCTCGATATAACTCATGTCCTACGTCTCTTCAACGTCACAATTAGAAACAATTTTAATATAAAAATACACACTGGGAAAGATACATAATCGAAACACCGATAAAAAATTATCTGTTAGACAGTTTACTTTTTATAATTGCGTTCAATAAACTTTTCTTTTCAATGAAAATAATAAAAAAAGTCTTACGCGCGTAATATCTGAGAGATCTGAACAAATCGAACCGGCTGACCGACAGAATCAAACGGAATATTTAAAGTAATAAAATTAATTTGCAACAAAGTCGCATTTGCTTACACGAGCAATCAGGACCACACTCGCAGAGTTCCACTCGTCGAGGGGAAAAAAATGGATTTCACGGGCCCACGGTTCCTACGATCAGATAATTCGCACGCACACCGCTTAATTATTAACGCGAACGCGTTCCGCGCTTGTCAGCTAATCGCGCCTTCGATCACGTGTGCACCGACCCGTACCTACAATTTTGACAAAATTGCACAATCTGTCATTTACCTCTGCAAACAGGTTAATCGCTCGCTAAGGGACAAGAAACGCGCGATTACCATACTTCCAGCAACTCATTTTAACAAACTTCGTTCTACATTTTCCTTTGCTGGAAAGTTTTTTTTTTTTTTTTTTTTTTTCTTTTTTTTATCCCGTACATTTTTCTCATACGCGCATTCTTCTTCTGCGCTCGTCGAGCGTAATGCAAATATAATAATAATTCACGAACGAATGGAAATTGCTGTTTGCGGATGTTTGAAAGCACGGAAAAGAGTTTGTATTATTCATGGCGTCGGATGATGAGCGGTTTACAGTAAATGGAATTAAGGACAGTCGGTTCTTTGGATAATAATCGTAGGAACGCAGAAGGTTTCTCGGTACCAGAACTGGCACCATAAATTCAAACGTCGCTACTTGAAAGGTATAAGAAAGAAATGGTGACAGCGGGTTAATAAATAAAATTGGAAATTCTGTTAGTTGGTAAATTAAGCTGGAATTTTTAGATATTAAGGTCGTCGAGGCAGGATTTTTGCGGGAGATGCTGGAGACTTTATTTGCTTTGGCTTCTGGTGTCAGAAATAAATAATAGTTGCATATTTATTGATCGATGTGTTATAAAATTCTATGATTCCTAAACTAATTGCTTAAAAATATAGAGTAACGCTAAATTATCGTAAAACTATAATTGAAAAATTTTGTTTGCATATCGGAAAAAAGAAATTAGAATTGATTACAATTTCTCGCTTCGATTTGAAAATTTTTTAGTCAATATTTGCTATAAAAATTATTTGTTACGAGTACACTGATATAGTGATAAAATTTACTTGCCCAGTAACAAATAAACATAATCAAATTTCAAAAATACAGATACACGAGTACGTAACTTGAAAGTCACGAGACGTTACAGAGGGTTAAAAATCTTCACCAGGTTTGCCAATAAATCCTGAAATAAAAGTGCTCGCCCATGCTTGAACCATCTCCTTTACCATTACACTTTAACAACTTTGAACCATTTTTCCGCTTTGCAATCCTACTTAAAATCAGCCTCGAAAGCTAAATTAATTTGTAAAATAAAATATGTTTACCCAACATTTGAGCACAGTAAGATTTGAGCACAGTGCTGTAACTCGTCGCACCGCGTGCCCAGAACGTTTCAATCTCGCGACCAGGCAATCTCACAGGGCAAAGCAATACATTTGCCACGCATTCCAATTATCGAGCCATAACGAAGTTTCGCCAGAGTGTATCTCGCTGTCCCGTGAACCAAACGTCGAGTCATTGCAGCTTTGTTTCAACCGTGTAACACAACCATATATCCTTCTTTCTTGCTTCCACCGCTCGGTATCTATATAATAACTGGTTAAATTCCGGTAGTAGCGATCCTTACGAACGGTAGCCTCTAATCAACCTAATTTCGGGTTCCTTTGGCCCGAATGTGGGCCAACATTGGAATTATTCGGTAATTGTAATGGATCGGAATGTTGCGCGTTCGCTCTTTAGGGCCACGAAGAGATCCGACCGAGCAATTTTGTATCTTATACCAGCTCCCCTTTTCTTCCACCTTCTCCTCGTAGCTTCTTCGTAGCTTCTTCGTAGCTTCTTCGTCGGCCATTATCGAGGGCCAATGTAGATTTGATTCTTGGCCCTTGTTCATGATTACCCCGATGCTTGCCCGTGCTCGACCGCCGCGCGATTATTTCGCTAGTCGTTGCTCATCGTGGCCGGAATTCTTATGAAGAGAAACACGTCGCGGTGAGAAATGTCGATCGACGGATCTCTCGATATCATCCTTCCCTTCGACTAACGATTGGGAATCGTACGTACGGGTTCCCGTGGACGTGTGCAGCGTGGCTTTCTTTAAATTACTGTTCATCGAAGGGGAGAGTTAGCTTGGGCTTTTTGTTGCGGGGAATTAATGAGAGGCGTTGGGGTTGTTTGAAGGAGAATTGCCGGGAACGGAAGCTGGGACCGATGGGTTGGATCGGTTCAACTGTTTGAGTAAATGTCATTTATTTCGGGGGTGCTGGAAGCGCGGGTTTGGTCGTGTGGTTTTTTGGCTCGGGGCATTGGGTTAGTAAGTTGGAAAGGAAGAGGAGTACGCGTGACTTTTAATCGGTTGCACACATTTGTAGCTGATCGGTATGCTGCGAAGTTACGTTAAAATTCGTTGTAAAATTTAACGCTAAAATTACCGAAGCGGTCAAAACGACCGGCTTGTAATATCGTATACTCTCATAGAAGTTATATGAATTTACAGCGATTCAGTTTGGGCAATTTTTCGTGATTTTCTGAGAAAAATATAGATAAAGGTTTGCTCTCCTTGCGTTGTGTATTTTTTTAGGATACCTATCATTTTTGTTTCTTAGGGTACAATTAAGTCTACTTTAATCGTCGGTAGGTTTAGTGTTAATATTATTCTTAAGTCTCTATAAACAGAGTTTTGTTTATAGAGGAAAGTTACGAAAGTAAAAAATGTGTTTATGACAGAAAAGATTGTAATTGACTGTAGTTTTTTTATTTTAATCTGAAATCTAGGAATTAATGTGTCATGGTGTACCAAAAAAATGGAGAAATTTCGATGCAAACACCAGGAGAATTCCATATTCTTTCGCTTTAAAAATCACCCCATAATTTTCCTAATTAATGCACGCAATACGCAGACCGGTAAAATATTATCGACCCAAGAATCTTTCATTAGAGACAGCAATTAGTCAATTCGATGCTTTAAAAGATCCTTCATCGACTTCCAATCAAGCGATCGACTTGTCGCCTTCCTGGTCACGATTTCTAATAAAAATCTTACGAAACAAGCGACCGAGGAAACCGTGTCGCCTTAACGCGAGACCACGATCGATCAGAATGTTTCGCGAGCGCGAATCGATCAGCAATTGAAAAACAATTGCATCGTGGAAACGGTTGAAACGGTTGAAGCAGTGGAAGATTAGAACCGTTCGATGAGAAATCGTAGAGATTCGACATTTCAAAGAAAATAATGATTCATACGTTTCTTTCGAATCAATTATTTTTCCTTCCGTTGGAAACGTTTCCTGCGCACCGATTAAATTATCGGGTTCCGACACACTGTTGGTGAATTCTAGGTTTCTCGGTGCGTCAGATAGGCAGTTGTATGTATCATGATCACTCTGATGATTGAGGATGTCGAGTCACGGTCGAGGCTGATTACGAAATTTTTATTATTGCCGTTTGTGAAATTGGCATTGCTTATCCGGAAAGAAAGAAGAATTTCAAGAGTTTGTAGCAGCTCATCGTTGCCTACCATTCGAAGAAACGAGGCATTCTTTATTATGGCGTGTTGAATTCTGGTATGGACCAAGAATTGTTAGGTTTCTAACAAGTCACTGGTATTGTTCAATTATTTCGATTAACACGTTGACTGCCATGAGGGCCACCGGTGACCCGCGACGAGACCAATAGTAAAATACATAATTAGAGTAAATATCGATACTGATAAATTTTCAAATAATACCACTGTCACTATAATGGTTTGAAGAAATTAATTCCATACGGAACATGCAAATATAATTTTATTAATGCAAGGAAAATATACGTATTATTTTTTTCAACATTGTATACATCGCATAATAAGAAATTCATGTTGGCGCCATGGGCAAACCATGTAAAATGCGCGCGGCGGCCAATGTGTTAATGAGTACGCGTTGTGGCGTTCGACAGAAGAAACAAGCGAACGTATAAAGAATGGCATAGAAATTATTTGTTTGATATACGTGGACGTTAATAATCTTTTATTTTGTTTTATTTTATTTTATTTATTCTATCGCTAAGTCTATCGTAAAGAAGAGACACGTCTTCCTCGATAACATTTAATAAAATAAATTTAACACCGAAAGTCATGGATCATTTAATTCACCGCGTACAAACCAACACCTATACATTCTACATATCCTATTTCTAGAAACAGAATTGAATTTTAATACGAACCATATTCGCAAGCCACCGTACCATTTTTAGAACACTTTCGAACAGTAGGCGTTCGATGCAAGATTAAAATAAAGAGATTCCAAAGGAATACAAATCTCATTAACTCAAAAGTCTTTGAAACAATACTTATGAAAATTCCATGAACCCGCCCACTCGATTTAATCGTAAACTCAATTCTAAAGCGTGGAGAGGAAAGAAGCTAAACGGAAAAACGAGAGAAAGAAAAATAAAAAAATGCGCATTCTTATTAATAGAGCACAAAGTGATGAAAAGCAGTTTAATCCTCCAAGTAGAACTAAAAGACCTTCTCTCTGAAACCTTGCGCGATTTTCTTTTATAATCGTACCAGTAGTTTATGCAGCGAGTCAGCTCATTACAGATTCGAAGTTGTTCACCGTAAGATGGAAAACGCCGAGCGTTACCGCAAACAAAAGCAAACGTCGGTTGCATAGGATATGCGTGTAGGGAGAGAGATTAACACGGTTAATAGCATCAAATTGTAACCATAAAGAATTCACGAGCATGCAAGAAAATGGAACATAGTGCGCGGGTAGAGAGTTGTGTGCGTACACGCTGTTTTTACAGTTTTAATATGCACGCGTTCGGGGAACGCCGTGCCAGCCGGATACAAGGGGATAATAATTTTTTAAATTGCTCACCGTCCACCGGACTAATGACTTTTCATTGCTCGGCCGCAATTAAAATGAACGTTTTAACACTGTTTGCGATATCTTTACAAGTTTCTACGCCAGATACGCGTGATTATAGCCGTTGGCTACGCGATATGGACAAGGAAGATGGTTGAATTGAGTCATTTGGTTAATCTAATATTTCTTACACGCTCGCAGGGGTTGCAGGATGTGTGGCCAGTCGGAGTAATTAAAAATGAGAATTTTATACGAAACGCGAGGGTTGAATTCGTCGATGAGAATTAATAACGAACGATGCAACGAAGGATTTTATTTATTTATTAATTTTTTTTCCTTTTTATTCTTTGTTTCACGATATTTTAATTACACCGTGTTTTGATGCTACGTGAAATTGAAAAAGAAAAAAAAAGAATAAAAGTTTATTATAAATACAACTTGTATTTATCGTATTTGAACTGTAATTCGTGCCACAGGTGTGACTCGATGTTACGAAGCAAAATATTAATTAAATAATAATAATATGTATATTGAACAGGATATTGCAACGTACACAACATTGGAACTTCAGTATTGTAACTTAATCGTGCTCTCGTTACTTTATAACGATAACAATTTATTTTTCCCATATCATTTCCTGACTTTAGCATTTTATTTTTACATTTCCACCGGGAATAAAATATCGATTACCAATTACCTAAAAGGCTAGTCACGCCTAAAGTAACATAAACCGCAAATACGAGCCTCGTTGCATGTTACCTTAAAGACTCGTCGTTTTCCAATGCGTTTTACGATAATTTTACGTCACCATAAACATGTTTTCCTGTAATTTTAACTTAAAGCCGTGGAATGCTGTGTTTACGACCATGAATCTTATTTCAGTCGTCGATTTAACAAGGTAGCCGAAGTTCTTGCATTATTGATCAGCCATTAAGGTTCTTTGACGCGCGGATTAAATTGAGCTTGATTTCGCGATTTAATTTCGTCACTCGTACCCATTTATTTCTTAACGGGTAAATCGGTATAAAAAAAACAAGATAGAAAGAAAAAAAACAGGGGTGAAACGTGTCGGAGTCATTGAACAACAGCGGATCGTTCGAAATAACACGTTCCGGAAGCGTAAATAAATTAAACAGACCTGCCGCGAGCAAACGTTACACGAGCAACGGCGACTCTATGGCAATCAAACAATTTACACGCCTGAATTTACATTGGGATATGCGGTAATCGACGTTAATAATCGAACGAGAAAATCTCCATCGTGATTTAGAGAATAGGAGACCCGAACGATCTGAAATAACCAAGTTTTTGTAGATAAGAGAACGATAGATATCATCATTGTCTCGATGTACCATTTAATTTATTACTTATTACGTAAACGTAATACTTAGCAGAGTTTCTAACTTATGATAATTCAATTGTTGAATTAAAATTATAATTAAAAAAATATATATCGTGCGATTTCTAAATATGTAGGGTTTTAACGTTGAGTTCCTCTGGTTTAGATATTAAACCCTTTCGCTACTCTCAAAATTTAGGTGCTAATTATTACTTGCTAAAATGAATATATAATAAAATATATCTATAAATATACGTTCTCCGTAACAGAGAATAATTTTTATTTTCACTCGTAAGCGTTGCACCACAATTCGCTACACAGGGTACCTAAATTTTTCTTTTCAATCCACAAACCAAGAACAGCGAAACGGCGACTAACTCAGAAATTTTCAATATTCTATTTTTTAAGATTCGCAACAAATAAAAAAAAATAGCTTAAAGAATATTAAATATCGAATTCCTTTAACGACAAAAGACGCTCCAATTCAATTTTTCTAAACAAAAACCTGCGTCGTACGATAAAAAAAAAAAATACAGCGGTTAAAAACATGTCCCTGAAGAAGTTTCACCAAACAGCCTTGCCACCGCTCAATGAGTTAATCAGCTCTCCAAACAATTTACCGACCAGACTAGCCTCAGTCCCTCCGACTCTGACCACGAACCAAACCACAGAAAACAAAAAAAGAAAAAAAAAAAAACCCCAAGCACCGATCTCGTTGGAGAGACAAAAGACGCTGGTCGATAACGAAAGGACCCAACCGACAGTCGTTGAAGCAAACCTTTTACTAAAAAATGGACACAGCGATGGGACCTCGTTGCTCGCAACGAGCCTCGACAGAGCGTATCTCTGTCGCGAGAGTGTCCACTGGAACCATTGGCCGGTCGCAGTTTCCATGGAAGGCATCACCGTTCTGCGGTTTACCGATGGCGAGGCGAAACGATCGGTCGGCTAGGAAATAGCTCGGTAAATAGCGCGGCTCCCCTCGTTAACTCGATTTAATGGCACATCGTTAGCAGTCGTATAGCCGGGGACGCGGCTAGTGACCATAAAAAAACGAGTGCACTCGGAATTCGGGATACTCGGAATCGTTAAGGCCCCCCTTGTTGGTCGAACAGAGACACGACGAGGATGGAACCGGGATGAAACGTGTTATTGTGCCTTACCGGTTACCATCGTATCCGGTTCTCGCTTCACGATCCTCCCGATAATACCTATAAAAGATGATAACATCCCTGATTTCGGCCGTATAAAACTCCTCTGGCCAGCTCGACGATTGTATAACTCAGTTAGCGATCCTGGTTTTCCGGGATAGGTGCTGTTGGGCGCTGCTGGGCGCTTGTTCAGGGAGGCCTGACGGATGAATTGATTCGATGGTCGTGTTGTAATTTTCGATGATGGCTGATTGTTGTTACGGTGCAAGGGTTTGGGAAAATTTATGCAAAGTGGTGTAAGTTGCTACGTCGTTGTCTGGGTACCGAAGTATGTACCGTGTAATTATTAGGTCAGTGGAAAAGTTGGTTCGTTTTTCTGAATTGAGATTGTTATTAGGTATCTGGTCGTAGACGTTTGATTTATTTTTCTGTATAAAAGTATGGAGTTATTTATTTATTTTTTTATTTTTATTTTATTTTATTTTTTTTAATTTAATTTCTCACACAGTCCTGCGATGTGGGAGCTGTGTTTGGTTTAACGTCCCATTTTCAACTTTGCGATTTGTCTGTCGCATTCGTAAAGCAATTGGAAAATTTAGACATATTAAGTAACAGTCTTTTTATGTTTCTGTAGAATTGGAAAATTTTATTGTCGGATAGAAACATGTCCGATATTAACGACCGAATGTTGAATTTATTCGAAAAGAAGGTGCACGCTAGAATTTAAAGTACACAGTTGCCTCGCACTCAAGACGTGATGTTCAGCCCCGGCGCGCTATACTTTTAGATTCTCTTCGTTCCTTTTGTTCTACCATTTCTTTGTTGTTTGCAGTTTCTTTAAAGTGTCGGAGACAGAAGAGCATTTACAAGTTTTGTTTGAAACAGCAGTTTGAAGTAGCGTTTAAAGTCGGCTAATATTATCTTCTGCTCTGTAGCGTTGCTTTTACGTATTCTCTTTGCTTCATCTCTTCTATTGTTCTAATCCTTTACACGCGTTCGTAACCTTTCGAAAGCAAAAAGATATTTACAGTTTCTTTTTTTTTTCTCTCTCTGTCAAAGGGACGACAATATTATCTTTGTAAATATTCTTTATAGCGCTCGATTTCCATTGCGTTTAAATTAAAAGTGCTTGAAGTAAGATTACTTTTTTTTGTTTTTATATATATACTTTATTTATCCCACCAGTCGCTGTTTTTATATTTTAATTGAACAACCAGATAAACACGGTGCTCGAAGCTTTTCATTAATTAGAAGAAACGCGTGATCATTTACAATCGTAAAGTGAAAGTTTAATTTGCACGTGCGTTGAGGAAGATACTCAGACCGTTCCAAGAATTACGATAATTGAAGCGAATTATCTGATGTAATATCACGCGTTAGGCATCCGTGTTGTTTCAGAATTCTTTGCGTAATAATAATTCCATGGTAGGAACGCAAACAGTTCCATCCAAGAGCCGCAATTCATCGGAATGTTTCTCAAGACAGGGCTCTAATTTTTTCCGCAACAGCGTCTGCTATGGAACTATCGTGTTCAACGATATTTCTTCGAACTCTTTCAAGTAACATGCATCCTTTTTACGAAATATATATTAAATACATTTTTTAATACACAACTTTGAAAATAAACACAGTATAAAACTTTTCGTGTAATAAAATCATCCTGAATAAGTAAACCAATAAAATCACCATTTTAATAACAGCAAAACCAAAATAAAAATAACAGTCGGATATCACAAACGATGAACCGTAGATCAGACATACACAAATTATATAAAAATTACAAAAATTCTTCCACCTTGTCAACTCGGTAAATCATCATCTTCTCAAACTATTCTAAATTCAATCTATCTGAGACATAAACTATTATGCATTACTTATTAACAGAGCGAAAGAAACTTTCGGGACAACCTAACACAATTCTAGTGTCTCGTAA